>JAVDPK010002565.1:898511-908569 GCA_034780415.1 Cichlasoma orientale | reverse complement strand
ACACACACACACACACACACACACACACACACACACACACACACACACACACACACACACACACACACACAGGTCCCATGGGTATGTCTGATTGAGCTTTCTCCTGTCTGCCATTCCTCATCCGAGGGAAATCAATAGAGGATCTGGGATTGGAGCTTGGGCTAATTGAGCTCTGCTCTCTCTGTTCTCTTATTGCTGCCAGGAGCATTTTGTCATCACAGCACCTGGTTCACACCACGGGGCCAGGGGGAGCCAGTCAGCGATCAGATAGGGGCTTTGGATGCCACAGGGAGGTGAGCCGCATGTGATTGAGCAACCTTGTGAAGTCAAGCACTCAGAGGAAGGGCATACCAAAGACGGCCCTCATTTATTTTCATTTGCTTCTTTAAAAGCTGCTCCTTTTCACCGAGTGACAAAAGAAGTAGAAATATATTTTAGGTTTTGTAAAGTTTAATAATTTAAGAAGCGATCATCATTTCTTTTTTAGTTCGCTCAGGCAAATCCTTGTAAGAACTCCATGTTGGTCATTGCATCTATTTGCATATATTTTACATCTCACTACTAGGAGACATCCAGAGAATAAATTAAAAGAGACTTTAAACCGTTGCGTTGGCAGTTTAAACCCCTGATTCTTTTTGGCCTTAAATATCATAACATGAAAGCAGCAGTTGTGCTGTGTTTACACTCCACACATGGTTTCAACATAGTCATGGATCACTCACCCACAATAATGCCTCATATTAAATGTGGCATGCTGTTGCTAGCCAATGTTCTCCTCTTCTGAGTGTTGAGTAAATGGTGATTTCTTCCATCCAAACCATCTGCTGTCATCACACCACCCTTTGCCACCAGTTCCAGTTCCCATCCTTCCATCTGTCCATGTTCCAAGACTTGAGAGAGTATGACCATCACAGATTTTTCCCTGTGCAGCGCTGAGAGACATTGCCACAGAAATGTGACTCCCTCATTTCATGCTCCTTTGGCGCTTATGTGCGCACACTGAGGGGTGTGAAAACACATCAGATCTCAGAAGGGGGGGGGGTTATATATGGCCACTCAAACACTCAGTTGATGAGATCATCCGTGCTCTGTGAGCCATGTACTGACACCACAAACACTGTACCCTCCTCTGCTCTCATGCTATCAAGGTGGATGCGTTTTTAATGTGGCCTCTTGTTCATCGATGCACTGCTTAATTTCAGTGAAAGCTGTTCAAAGTTGCAGTAAACGAATTAGCAGAGTAAACGTGGTAGCTGATAATCAAACAGCACGTCGAAGCCTTCTCTCTTTGGCTCGAGGTGATCAAAGTGCACCTCATTAACTGCAGTATGAGTCACTATAAGATGCATAACTCATCACTCCAGGAGATACATGTACGTTACAGCAGCGCTAATGGTGTAATACCGGCATATATTTGCTGATGATTTGTTAAATAAACTGAAATTTCATTCTGTTTAAAGTTTGTTTTTTTTTTTAACTCCTAGAGGCTCACATGTTGTAGGATTCTGCAACTGCAAATAGGAGACAGTATTTTTGTTCAGCTCTTTGAATGAATGCTGAGATTTTACACTTGAAGCACTTATTCGTCATTGAATTGAAACTTGAATATGTTTTGGTAAACAGCTAAAATAGCCCAAATTGTGTCAGCATCCAAAAATATGTGGACCTAACTGTCTTTTCTGGTCACGCTGCTTCTGTGCTGCATTTTCGCTGCGGGTGGGACTCAGGCTGCTCCTCCACACACAGCAAACTAAAAATACGAAAACCGCATGAAATATCGATGCTTAGTTTAAAAATACGCTGGGTTAATTCTTGTGTGGCTGTGATGTCTATCTGAGCGTATTTAATCTGCACCACTTTTTTTATTTTTTTTATCGGTTTATGCATCCAGTGTTTTTTTTTTTTTTTCTTCTTTGTCTTGTCTGTAGATTGCATTCTTGGGTGTAGCTCTATAAAGCTCGTGTTTACTTTAACAAGGCCTCAGGCTCTAAAGAACTCACATTAACCTTCTGATTTTAGTCAGACTTGGCTCTAAAATCCAGCAGCCCCTCTGCCCTCTCTGCTGTTAAAGCCCTCTGGGCTTTGGCAGGGCCACGGGTTGAGACCCCATCTCCATTCCTCTAGCTCCTTTGTGCCATCCACTTCCACAATGTCCTTAGAGAGGCACTTGCAAGGAGAGCTGTTTTAGCATCTTTGTCCACACTGAAAGTAAATGAAAGTAGGATTTCATTTTAATTTAAACTAATACTTCCTGTTTCAAAAGACGGCCACCAAAATTCTGAAATTCCCAAAGTGGTTGCTCTTAAAGTGTGGTGTCTTTCTACAGATGTTGTAGCTTAGTGCATTCAGGGATGGTTTATCTGTTTAGATGTCCTGTCTCTTGTCAGTGCCCCTCCTCCCCGCTCGTCATGTTTCAGGTAGCTGCTGCTTTGTATGGCGAGACATGCCGGCAGCAGTACAGCGAGAGATTATTGTCACAGTAATTGGCTTTTCCAGGCCTGATTTGATACAAGCCTCTTGTCTGATCCACACACTTCTTTATTATCAAGTGTAATGGAAAGACGATGAGGCTCACATAAAACGCTTGCCTCATCATATCTCCAGCGAAATCGCCTCTTGTGTTTTGTTTCCGTGCTCCGGGTCAGGATAGATGGCGGTATATCTGAGTGAGGACTGAATGCCCACAGAAACACACACACGGTAGCATTTGGCGTGCCGGATCTGCAGACATGGGAAAGAAGATGGTCTTGAAAAAATAAATACTGTACTTGAAAATGAACACAATACTTCCTGTATTGATTGTCCAAAGTTAAATCAAAGATTATATTATATTAGATATGGATAATATTTTTGATACCAAAGCCGGAATCAGTTCTGCTTATAGGTCTGATTCTTTATTAGTGTCATTATTAGTTATGCCCGCGCAGGTTCTTACCACCAACATAACATTTTTTTTAAATTTCTGAGTCTGACTCAGGTGTGTCATCGTTTTGCTTTGCGCGACTCTCAGAAAAACATTAACATTATTGATAAAAGAGTTTGTAGGAAAATGATTTTAGCGGATAATTTAGATCCTGTTCTTGATTTCCATCCCTATTCGGAACTGCTGGATGGTGCGTGAGAGCAACAGCATCAGGCCTAAACAACACATCAGCCTCCTTTTGCTTGTAGTTTACAACTGAAATTAAACAAGGCCACGTAAATTAGATACATAACTGGGTATCTGCCCAGAGGTAATTGTTGGGCCAATTCTGATGTTATTACTATTTGCTCAACTGCTGATGCTTTTGTTTTGCTATAACTAGAATGCTTTTATTTTTATTATTCATTTTATTTAGAACAGACTGGTACTGTGCTGTTGGGCTTTTACAGTGCTGTGTGGGAAGTCGCTCACAATGAGGGCCTAAAGTTTCATTACACCCCAAAACTTAAATCAGTGAAGCTCCAACAGGCTTAATTTTCTGCACTCCTGTATGTTTACATGGCAAGTTGTTGTTTGCTGCTTTTTTAATGTTTAAAATCTCGTATATTAAACCTTTTATCTATGTTTTGCCGTTACGTACTACAGCATATTTCCCTCATCCAGATCTTATTGTCCCTGTGTTCCTGGTAAGCGACAGCTGGTTGGAAGAATTTGCTATCAGATTGTACGATCCAGTTCAATTCCTAGTACACTGTCCAAGCTGACATGACTGTCTGCTGCTGTGGCAGTCTGCCTTGTTCACCAAGCAGCAGAGGCAATGTTGAACACGGCTCTTCTCCATTATTATCTCAGTCACTATCTGTATTGCCAGAGGAAGATACAGATGGACTAGAGATTTGCACGGGGAAAATGGAAAAGTACTGTGAAGGCGGGGGGAAAAAATGTGTTTTTATTTGTTTGAAATAAAAACGCACGATTCCAGTTTCATTTCTGTAGTTTGTGCTTGTGGTTTAACTACACCATCATCACCTTGTGAAGTCTTCTGCCAGCTAGGGTTTAATTTATTACAAAAAAAAATTGTTTGTGGAAAATAACAATGCTTAGAACACCACATATTTTTAATACTGATTCTACATTTTTGTGGAATTTCCAGCATGACCCTGCTAATTCACCCCATCGGTTTTTAGAGTCCCTGAAGCTGAGCATGTTTGCCGTTGCTGTCACAGTGTGTTCAGAGTGGATGTGAGGCTGAGAGGGTTGCAGCTGACTGAGAAACCAGGGACACTGCATGCTCACACAACAGTACTTTTCAATGGCAAAGTAGGCCTATTATTACACGTTATTACATAAAGTGTTCCTTCAGAAAAGTCATGCAAGTGTACATCGCTCCTCTCTTTTTATAACCCATTTCTTAAATATCCAAGATGTTGATGAAGACAACCAGCTGCTTGCTTACTACAGAATCTATCCCCAGTTATTTTTGGTCATTGTTCGTGGGCTCCTCGTGGTCCATCCACCTACAGTTAGATACGTTTTTGAACAGTTACACAATTTTTGTGGTTTTGCCTCTGTGCACCACCACAGTGGATTTTAAATCAATCAATATGTGATTGAAATGCAAGACTTTCATCTTTAATTCACTGAGTTAACTGTTTAAGAATTACAGCCATTTTTATACGCACTCCCCCATTTTCAAAGGCTCAGGCATAATTGGACGCTTGACTGATGAGCAGTTTCATGGCCAGGTGAGGCCTTCCCGTGTTATTCCCATGGCAAATTAAGCAGATAAAAGATCTGGAGTTGATTCTGTTTGTTGATGATGTGACGGCTGATAGAAGTAGCAGGATGAATTCTGAAGTGCACAGTCCTATACTCAGATTCAGCCAAAGGCTTCAGGACTGTTTGGACCGTGTTTTACTGTGCAAATGGGTAATGACCTAAAGCATGCTGCAAAAGCAATCAGAGAGCTGCTCAAGGCAAAAAAAGAAAAAGAAAAAAGAGAGATATTCTTCAACTAACAAGTCAGTCGCTTGATCTGAACCCAACAGGAGCACCTTTTCAGAGCTGAAGCCAGAGAGCCACAAACAAGCAGCGTCTGAAGGTAGCCGCAGTGAAGGACTGCAGTGGAGGACATTTGATGGTGTCTGTGGGTTCTAGACTGCAGGTATTCACTGACTGCAAATGATCCATATATTTAAAATGATGTTTGTCCAGTTACTTTTGAGCCGCTGTGTAAACTGTATAGTAATTTTTGTAATTCTTAAATGTTAATGCATTTGAGTGAAAATCAAATGCATTAACATTTAACCCTTTGAGTGAAAATATAAACTTCAATCACATCTTGACTGTTTGTACACCACCACAGTGGAGTTCACAGGGAAAACTACAAAGTCAACATTGTCCATACTACCTATATATCTTCCTGTGTATTTGTGGTCAGCATTCAACAAGATTGAGCAAAGCATAAGCGCCAGCATAACTTGTTTTTAAATGAATTGAATCAGATACTATTGAGAAATATAATTCTCTGGGTCCCAAAGGATCCCCTCCCCATTACTCCTCACTGCTTTTTTTCCTGCTTTTGTAGTGTGCTTGTTTCCTTACCTGCAGTATACTGTAACAGACTGTGTCATTTTAACAGCCATATGACACTCATTTTTTATTTTTTTATTGTAGCAAGCGTAGTGATGGTAGAAATCTGTTGCAGAGAATGAGTAAAAGAGAGTTGGAGTGAAAAGAGCAATACAGAAAGGAAAGTGAGTGAGTGCAGATGATGTGTAGTGTGTAGAGAGTGGTAAAATGGGTGGAGGAGTGAGGCTGGGCGGGGGGGTTCTAGCAGTGATTACATTGTCCATCAGGCCACAGGACGGCCTGCATCAGCCCACAGGATTGATGTTTGACAGAATAATTAGAAAACTGTCTCAGCCTGTAATCACTGGAGCTCATCTTCCCGAAGAAGACTTCCATTCGCTTTGTGCCACACATACATACACACACGCACGCACATACACGCACGCACACACACACAAACAAACAGGCTAGTGGGAGCCATCTGTGGTTCACTGGTATATGGGACAGTGGGTTGATAGAGTGGTAAGATGGGAGTGTTCCTGTTTATTCTTAAGAAACTGAAAGACTTTATCTGCAGCAGCGGGGACAGGAGGCGAGCGTGGCACCTCACTCACTGGCTCACTGATGGCAGGAGTGGGGAATGCGCTGGTGATTTTTAAGGTGCCGGTGGTAGGATTTATGGAGTGGAAAAAAATGAATTAAATGGAGTTTTACTACAGTGGGTGGCAGAACGAATGAGATGTGGGACCAAAGACCCGCTCCAAACCTCACTTTGACGCTTTCATTGCTCGTGTGTGTGCTATAGGAGTGAATAGACATGCTAGTCAAAGTGGACCACATAGAATATTTGCAGCCAGTAGCATAAAGTGAACAGTGGCACATGTCACTGCAGTGAATAACTTCTAATATCCATCACAAGCATTCATAATTCAGCTGTGAAAATACTTTGCTGTTATGGATAGTAACTGAAATCTTAACTGTGGTTCCTTAAAGTCATAGTTTTACTTTTGTTAATCTAGCGTTTGTTCATTATACCAGCAGTTCATCCGTACAAGGTATCGTAAGCTGTAATGATCAAGGCTCATATTTAAATAAACTCACCAGTGTGAGATGGAATAATTGCATAAACTGTACTGAACAAGCACTCTCGTTACAAGGACAATTTAAGTAGGTGCTCTGAAATGTTCTGTCCTCAGATTTTTTTTTTGCCCATTTAAGCCTAAAAGATGAATAACAATGGATATTAATGTATTCTAGCTGTTTGATTTTAATAGATTCTCTTGAAAGTTTGATGATGTTCACAGGTTTCTGTGTCTGTTTGTGTCTGGAAGAACTAGTCAGCCCATCATGTTAATAATCAGTTCATGGTAAAACATAATTTATCAGCACTGTAATATTTAGCACTGTTTCACCTACATATTGAGCCAGTGGAAGCTCAGTGGAAGCTCTGTTTCATGATCATTACACATCAGCTGCCAGTAGCGTTTCCAGGTAAGAGATCAGAACGTTAAACATGTCATTTTTACACTGCCTGGAAACTGGAGCCTATCCCAGCTGACTTTGGGTGAAGGGCAGGGTACACCCCAGCTAAGTTGCCAGTATATCACAGGGCTAACACAGAGAGATGGACAACCGCCCTCTCTCACATGCTACTACAAACCCTATTTCATTATTAGGCCAGTACTGCACTGCAAGAAGCAAGACAGAATATCAGGTCAATAGATAACCCAAAACATTAAAATAAAAGACTTAGATGTTAGTCTTGAAATGATGGAAGAGCAGCACAGTGTCCATATTTAAACCCACCGAATTTATTTGGGATGAACTGGACAGAATTCAAAGCATATTTCCAAACAATGTGTATATTCATAATGATGCATTTCATATTAGCCCACTTTTTTGACAGGTGTGTAACCTTAAATTTAGCACCAGCTTTTGAAAGCATTGATCACGTCTTGGTTTTGGGCGTTTTGAAAATTGGTACACATGCTGCAACCTTTCTGAAGATAAGTGATAAGATGGATGGGTTATTTTTTTTGCAAGACTAACCTGCTTTGTAACAGTTTTTGTAAAATCTGCTGTTGCCAGCCTCATTGCAAACATTTTTCAGATGTCCAGAAGAAATCAGCAAAAGGCAATATCACAGAGGCCTTTATTAGGATATGGACATTAGCTTCCACTTGAAGTTTAAAGGTCACTTTATATGTCCTCCTTATATGGCCTTTCTGACATTGAGCAAGCCCCTAGACAGGACCTCCATTGATCTGGAATGTAGTCAGTATCTTCCTCTTCTCCCAAGGCTTTTATTGGTTTCTCTGATCCCTCTAATACCTGAGCAAAACCCTTAATGGCTAATTGATATGCTGCACTGTTCTCCTGAACTCCATCAAAAGTATGCAGGGCAAAATGTCAGCCATAAAGCCATTGGTTCCCCTCTCCTTCCCTCTAAGACAACGAAAAATCCTTTGCATTTGCATATGTGGGCAGGCCAGATCTCTGTTTGATGAGACTTGAGGACATGAGAAATTTTTATGTAAGAGCTCTCACCGCAGAAGAGGACGAAGCATGTGCTGGGGTTGCTAACATGCCCAATCAGTGTGTGCGTCTGTGTCTGGCTTCTTGTAAATTAAACCCTGATTGTGCCCATCTGTTTTGACCAGGTTTGGATGTTCCTGGCAATTTAGCACCCACTTTCACAGACCTTGTTGCATCCACAGGGGTTGGGAAGGAGAGAAAGCTGGAATAGAGAGCAAATTGAGTCTATTCTATCAATTTCTGAATTACTCATTTAGCTGGGGCTGAGTGCCGTAGAGAAATCGTCATCTCCATTCATTAGCTGCTGTGATTTGGTCATTGACAAGAATGAAAAATGAATAAGTGGGTTTGTAGAAAGGAGTTCTGTACTGTATGTAGAGGCTTGCTTTCCATTAAGCTTTTCTGTTCTGATTTTGGTTTTTATATTGGCACATATGAGCTTTGATTTCAGTCCATCCACTATACTGTTGTTGCCCCTCTAAGTATGCTTTTCTTTTCTCTTTTCCTTGACATAAGGGAGGTAATATTCCATCCCTTTGTTACATGTAGTTGATTTTACATGGTAAAATCTCACTCTACACCATATTCATCCCATATTCATCTGCCCCTTGCTTAATTGGCTGCCCTTCCATTCTCTCACAACTTTACAGAGCCCCTAAGGTATGGTTTGTTCTCATGTATTCTTAGAAATCTTGTGCTGTGTTGATGTAATACTCTGTAAGATGCGTTAAGGTGAAAATTGCAGTTGCAGAGTCACTTAATTGTGAGGGGGAGGAATGTAAAGCCCAGAATGAAGACTGGAGACAGTCTGTAAACAGTCTAACCCTTCCCTGTCAACTGCCAGCTGATTGTTTACACTAATGTTTACGTATAAGCTCTTCTGCTCTGTTATGTTTCCTGCTCAACTTAAATGTTGTTTTCGAGTAATGCATTCCACTATAAAGTGAGCAGTCAGCCTGCACTTTCAGACATGTAAATGATGGGGAGGTGACAAAAGATGAGAGCTTGGGCGATGATTTGCCTTGCAAAGCACACCCATCTGCCCTCTCGAAGGCTCATTGGCTCCCAAGATCAGGTGCTATCTGAACTGGAATCATTTGGATAATTGACCTTCTGTGTGCATACATTAGAATAAATTAATTCTGATTGGCCGTGCAGCATTAGGAACAAAGCGGGAAATGTTGGCTCTTTTATATTCTGCTGCTGGTTTGTAGTACCCAGTCTCTTAGGTGATTATGTATGCCATTCCCCAAACTATTATGCATTTCTTCAGTTTAATAAAATAATTCTTGCTCTGAGTGGAGTAGAGCACAATACAGATAGACACACACCAGTACCCAACTTTTTAAAGCTTCAGCCTGACTTAGCAAAAAAGGTCTCCATGCAAAAGTATGTGGGTGCGCCCGTGTAGGTCAGTGACCTATACTGATCTGTGTCTGTGTTCAGGTAAACATGTTGAAGAAGAATATTCCTGCTTTGATCATGTGGTTACTTCACCTGCGTCTTCCCAGTTTTCATTTTATTTTTTTTTATTCTCCACAAATGACCTTGCTATTCCAGTGAAAGTGCAGTGTGTACTGTGTGCGCGCACCGGGCACATGCGGCTTTGTATGTGTCATTGCTGCATGATGGACAGCCATTAACCCTTGGTGAAGGGTTTGAGGAATATTTATGTCTGCCTGTCAGCAGTAGCACGACTCCCTCCGGGGATGAATAATACGCCTGCCCTACACTGGCTCCAATTGTTGAGTCTAATTCACTGCAAAATGGTTTGTGTGTGCATGTTGGTGCGCCTGCTGATAGGTTTACACTGTGTACGTGTGCATGTGTCAGTTCAGGGGCTCTCTGATACCCTGAGGTGAACAGCAGGAGATGAGTTCTACATCCCTCACTGACATCTGACAAACCTCCCGCTCACCACAGAGGTCGGTCTCTCCTCGCTCTGCGTCATGCACGGCATCTCTGTTGCCTCGTATCTGTTCTCTTTCCTTTTCCTCTGTAATCTTCAGTATGCACAAATATATAAAAG
>JAVDPK010002565.1:858336-898506 GCA_034780415.1 Cichlasoma orientale | reverse complement strand
TATATATTGATTATGTCAGAAGTAGAATTAGAAGGTCATGTGAGATAGCGAGGTTGTACAAAGGTCCTGAAACCTTCAGCCTGGCAGAATTCTGTTTGCAGTTTCTATGCTGGCCGCATAGATGATGGAATATAAACAGCCATAAAATGGAAATGGATTAAAACGATATTCCATTCCAATAAAATTACAGCTATTACTTAATTGACCTACATCATTAACTAATATTATCCAATCCCTGTCAATCTCACGTCTACTATTGTTTCCAAATTCATATATATTTTTCCTCATACATTTTATAGTTTCAGTTTGACATGTTTATGTAGATGTCTCTAAAACCCAAACCTTTCTGTTAAAAATGCCTTCGCTCACCATGCACTCACCACAGTTAGCTTTAGGACCAGTAGTGAATGACTTTTGCCACCCCTGGGATCACTTCTCACTCTCAGCCCACATGCAGCGCCGCTCCAACCTCTGTTCGTTTGAGGTTGTCAAGGTCTAAGAAGTGGAGAAAATTTCTGGAATGAAATAAATACTTACATAGCTGCCCCAGAATCAGTATATTTTAGAGTTGTCAAAAAAAAAATCAGTACTCTGATACTAAAAATTAGTATCAGATTAGATACTCATTTGTATCAATACCAACAGGTGCCGTCTTTGCCTCCTGCAGCTGACACACAACTTCACACAACACCTGCAGACTGGCAGGCACACAGCCCCTCAGCTCACTAGCAGCTGAAGTAGTCGATCATAACACTGAACATCACTTTGAGTAATTTTGAGAGCCCAGTAAAGCTCCCGTTTCAACAACATTCAGGTATTGAACAGTCATCATAATTGTTAGTCTAGCCAGTGCAGATGTTAATAGAGAATAGAATAGAACTTTATTGATCCTTTGCTGGAAATTGCTTCGTTACAGCAGCAGTAGCAGTTAACACTAATGCAATAGACAATGCTATAAGAATGCAATATAAATACTATATACACAACAAACATAAATGCTACATACAACTGTGCATTAAGATTAGTGGTTTGTGTTAAAGTGTCTGATTGCTGCTGGCAGGAAGGACTTCCTGCTGCGTTCCGTCCAGCATCGAGGTGGTATTAGTCTGTGGCTGAAGGAGCTTTCCTGAAGCACCTTCAGGTCATGCAGTGGGTGTGAGCTGTTCAGTATGCTGTTCAGTTTTCTTTAGCATCCTCACCCCAGCCACCTGCTGAACAGAGTCCAGTTGGCCCCGATTGTGGAGCTTGCCCTCTTTATGAGTTTATCCAGTCTGTTCCTGTCACTAGAGCGAGCCCCCTCCCCCATCATCAAAGAGCAGTGCACTGGCCACCACAGTCTGGTAGAAGGTAGGCAGGAAAGGTCTGCAGATGTTGAAGGATTTTAACCTTCTCAAGAAGTATACTGTACTTTGCCCCTTCTTGTACACTGGCTCCGTGTGGCTGGACCAGTCCAGCTTTTCGTCCAGCTGGTACCTGTAGCTGGACACAACCTCCACCTCCGTGCCTTGAATGGTGACTGGAGCTGGTGTTGGTCTCTTCCTCCTAAAGTCAATCACCATCTTCTTGGTTTTACTAATATTTAGCTGAAGGCATTTGAGGTTGTACTAGTTCACAAAGTCCCTGGTCGTGCCCCCGTATTTTTCTTCCTGTCCTTCGCTGATACATCCCACGATCGCTGAGTGAACAGAGAATTTCGGAAGAAAGCAGGCGTCTGAGTTGTACTGGAAGTCTGATGTATAGATTGTGAAGAGAAAGGGGGACAACACGGTCCCTTGCGGAGCCCCAGTTCCTCAGTTTGAGCATACTGTGGCCTGCAGGTTAAGTAGTCCATGGTTCAGGTGAACAGAGCTAACTCTGCCTGCATCCTCATCTTCTCTCCGAGCAGCTGTGGCTGGATTGCCTTGAAGGCACTTGTAAAGTCGAAGAACATGATTCTTATAGTTGTGCCAAGGAGTCCAGGTGGCAATTCATCCTCTGCAGCAGGGAGGGGTCTTCCACTCCTATGCTTGTCTGGTACGCAAACTGAAGGGGATCTATGCGTCTTCTCACCTTGGGTCTCAGAGGACCAACCTCTCAAGTAAACACCACAGGCAACTGGCAAGAAGGGAGGAGCTGTTGTATTTATTGAAGTTGTAAGTCACTTAACTATTAGCAATTACCCACAAACACAGCCACACGGGGGCATAACCCAGGGTGCTACAGTCCCAAATCTGGATAATTGGCAGGTTATCATCAGGAAGGGCATCTGGTATAAAATTGTTGCCAAATCAAACATGCAGATCCATTCCCTGTGGCAACCCCTGTTGAAATAAGGGAGCAACCAAAAGTACCTTTATCAATAGACACATTAGCCATCTGCTATGTTATTATTAAGTTAGTGGAAAAACTGTTGTCTCTCTTAAAGTCCCGGATTGAAGCTGAGAAAACTCTAACATCAACTAGACAAACCGTGGCAACCTACTCTCTATTTGATCAACCAAGAAAATGTGGTAAGTCACCAGAAGCACAGCACTACTTCACACAATCTAAAAATGTCATGTCATTTTTTTTGCCCTCGTGGAATCAAAAATGGTATCGAGTGTCTAGTTTTTTCCTGGGTATCAGTATCAAGCTCGAAATTCGAGTATCAGTACGACCCTGGTATATTGTCAGTCAGATCAGATTTTCCTGTTTGCTGTGACGATTTGAATTATTGTTTAATGTAACATTAGCCTACTGCATGAATTTGCTGAAACAAAGATTCGGGAAGTGTGCTTGCGTTTCTGGTCTAATCAAGCTAGATAAAACCGCATCTAAATACATAAACATTGCAAACTGTAACTGTTTTATTTTTGTTGTTCTTGAATGATACACTCGTTCTTGCTCTTAAAATTTCAAGTTTTTAAGGTTCTTCAAATGTTCAAAAATGCTACTGTGCTTTTTGTGTGTGTGTGCGTTCAGTGTTTACTTCTTTGGGACGTTTGCTAAAGTGCACTGAGATGGGTAAGTGAGACTTCCAGTCCTCTCCGTTGTTTAAAGGGATTTTCTGGCAGCATAAAAGAATATGAACATGAGCAGCATATAGCACACTCAAGGCACGCTCAATTCCTGCTTCATTAGAACTATCCACTGCTTTCAAAGTATCTTAACCTGTCCTTCATGGCTTTCAACAACAAAGTTTTCCCACTTCTGCACCTCTAAGCCAGCAGCATCCACCCCCTTCTTCCATCTACATGACAAAAGGGGAAGTGTGGCACAGTATATTCTGTTAAGTTGACCTTCAGAGGCGCCTTCTGGATTTTCATGTATTTCGAGTGCATTAAAGACAAATACACAAACACACTGACACGAAGAAAAATCAAAGCTATTTGTTAAATGTGTACATTATGAAAGTTATAGGTATTGTTATGGGAGCAATTATTCATCATTTTCCCCACTCTATTATACCCATGTACTTAAATAAAATGCTAGAGTTTAGTCTATAACACAGCAGCATGGATGAGATTAAATACTTCACCAAACGCATCTTCACAAACATTCTGTTTGGCCTAAGGCACTGAAATGGTTGGTCTTAAACTCAAACTGTGTCAAGATGAAAGCTTGTTTTTGTGTATGTGAATCATCATAATGTAAATGACAGCTGAATGTCTTCACAGTGTGTTGTTGGGAACTTTTTCATAGAAAATGCAGTTTTTTGAACTTCTTGCCGCATGGTGTGTGAGAAGTTGCGAGAGTCTTACTTGAATATGAAATTAGATTTCCAAGAATACCACAATTGTCCACACATAAATCTGAGGGCAGGTGAAGAGTCTCACGTAACCATTGTGGTGGTTTAGTAGCTAAGCTTCAGTTACGCAAGGCGAGTTCCAAATGAGCAAGCTGGGATGAACAGCATTGTGCAATGTTTCTCTGGCCCCATTTTTTTTTTTTAAGCGCACTTACTTAAATGTTGATACAGGTGATAAACATCACCTTTCTGCAGTGCATCCAGGAAGCTCTTGACCTAGCTAGCTAATGTTTTATTTTATTTTGTATTTTTTTCTGAAGTGATATTGTATGTCCTGGAGCTGCGTCACAGTAGAAGCATCCATTTGGTTTTTGGTCACTTTTCTATATCTGGCTGTCTCTTTGACAAAAAAAGGACATGGACATAAATGGGAGATCTAAAAGTACTTGCAGAGTTACATTTTTACACTGTGTCTTGCCTTTTACATACAGTACTGTGCAAAACTCTTGACTTGCCCTTCATTTCTTTATATTTTGATAGGAAAATTGGAAATAGGTTCAGCAAGTTATTGAAACATGTTTAAACAAACATGGAAATACAGTATGTAAGGCAAAAACTGTTTGTACGTTTGGAATTTTTTAAAATGAAGCTGTTAACAATCAGGTGCTCTCCAGATGGTGGATCAGAATCTGACAGTGCTTTTCTGTGTTCATAACTCCATCAATTCTGACAAGATTCCCAACACCACTGGCTGAAATGCACCACCAAACCATGGCAGAGCCTCCACCGTGATTTACAGATGGCTGTAGACACACTGATGATTTGAGCCAAAAATTTCACATTTGGATTCATCACTCCATAAGACCTGTTGCCACTGATTTTCAGTCCATTTCTTATGTAATTTGGCATACCGCAGCCTTTTCTCCCCATTTGCGTTCCTTAAGCATGGCTCCTTGACAGCCACCCTTCCACTGAGACCATTTCTGATGAGGTTTTGGCAAACAGTAGATGAAGGACCAGATGCATCTCTCATGTCCTGTCAGTTCTTTGCTTGATTTTTTTTTTCTCCCCCCACCCCCCACCTCCATTTCTCAAAGGCGAGACTTTCAGATACAGTTCATTTGCTGAAGATCTGTATTTATTTTTATTTTTTTAGCCCTGCCACGTATTCTTTTGTCCCTTTCTCTCAAAATTTTTAGAATACACTACACATCATGCTGAGATACGGCAAGTTTTCACCTGCACAAGCAAAATTACAATTTTGTGCCTGTCAGACTTTGCTATCATTGCCATTTTTCATGGATTCATCTAAAGAAATGGGAACAAATGATGTTTTTGCAACAGGCTTCTAGTAACAAAGTGCCTAAAGATACCATTTATATAGTGGTTCACAGCCCTGGTTCATCCCTTTTTATGCTTGAGTGATTCACTGGTCAGTGTTAAGTGGCTTAACAAACATCCCTCTGAAAAAGGTCTGAAAATGAGTGAAAAAGCAGCCAATGTCTAAAGAAAACATCTGAAAGACCTTCAGAAAGCCTGGTGAACTATTGGTGGAGAACACTGTATAAAGTATAAAGAAATGAGGGGTGGCTCAACAGCTGTGCACCGTACTGTACACTGACATTTAAACCCAAGACATGACACAGATAATTGGAAGATTGCCACGAGTTTTTTTTTTTTTTTTTGTGTGTGTGTTGTTCTTTGAGTGTTTTTGATTATTTTTGTATAAAGATTAGTCACCTCATATTTAATAACCAGGAGAAATTTGTTTAGACTCGAGAGTCAGATAGAATCACACACTGAATGACAGAGTAGAAAAAGTGGTAAAAACACGTGTCACTAGGCAACCCCAAAAGTCCCACAAGAGAAAGTGTCACAAAATGTTAGCAGAACAGAAAATGAGATGAATGAAAAAATGCTTTGCTTGTTCATTTTTCCTGCATTGTTGGAGAAAAATCAAAGAAAAACAATTAATTGGGGGTAAACAAGGAAAATGGAGTAACTCTAAAATAATCCTCTCAGTCACGACACATTGCACAATTTTTGTGTTTGCTTGGCATATTAGACAGTTTTTGTTTAATTAGCATTATTTGTGCCTTTCACACCTGTCAGACATGTTTAAACTAATCTTAATGGGAATGCCTGGCAGTGACTGGATCAGAAGGCAAATGATTACAATCATTAAACTCCACATGCTGTGTGATTTTTATCTCCCGACTGTCGACACCAACTGGCCTACACTGGAACAGATTTTATCCCACTTGGTCCAATCAGTCATTACATCCAAATCATAACTATTAGTTTTCCAGAAGTTGTAATGTATATTCACCTCCTACAGTTTGTTTGTTTTGTTCATCAGCCAGAGATTTTTGTAGAAGGGTTGCTGGACTTCTAGAGAGCCCCAGTGTGCAGTGACTGATTGAAAAGCAGTGTAAAAATTTCTGTGACAAAGGATGAGACCGGAATGGTGGGTTACACAGAAGAGCAATGAGAAAACTGTCACAGCCCATGACCTCACTGCTTACTCACAAGACATGTTAAAGGCCATTTTCAGGACCCATTCTGTGGTCACATGGGTTATGCCAGACCTCAATTTTTTTCCTCATTTCCCTCTCCCTTTCTTTACCTACCCATATCTTCACACAAACCGATTTTGGCTGGAAGCAAAGCCATCTTTTCCTTGATTGGTTTCTATTCTTTGGCCTGCAGGAAAAAAATGGAATCCCAGGGGGCTCGAGGTTGGAGGTGGCTGAGTGCTCATAAAAGACTCTTGGCCAGGGCATATGTGAGAAGACTCAGAGATGTGGATGAATGCGTGCAAGACATATCGATGCATACTAGAGTTGAGGTTCTTAAATAGTACAGGTGAGCGCTGTCAAGTTGCACTACAGTTTTCAGGCTGTAGTTCAATAGTTAAAGTTTGTTTAAATATAGTCACCCTTAAAACATGTAATCATTGCAAGTTTTTGAAATTGGCGCAGAAACAGGAATTCACCTGAGTATGTGTAGTTAATAAACTTAGTTTAGTAATCACGTCCTTATGCCCTCAAGATGTAACCACATGTCCTCTGTGCATCAATCAGACAGGTATCCAGCTGCCTGTTGCGGTAGGTTTTTACCATCAGCTGAAACTTCAGACGCCACTGTCTGTCAAAAGGTGTCTCTGCCAGTGACATGGCCAATCTTTGACATAATGCTCAGTCTGTCTCTCTGCAGTCCCAAGAAGGGGCTGTCATGCTTCAGCAGGCCGGATAATTATTTCCCTCTTATCCCTCCTTGCCAGGGCCAATCCTAGCCTTCAATAGAAGTCAGGGCCTGCACCACTTCCCATCAGTTCTTTCTGTCTCTTTTCTTCTCCATCTCCCTTCTTCCATCTGTTTCACTTCACCTCACTCTCTGACTTTAAGACCTTCTTTTTTCCTCAGTCTGTCTTTATGTCATTCTCTTTCTTGTTCTGTATCCTCTCTAAGAATAGATTTGCATGGTAAAATAGATACTCTGTTTGACAGAATCAATGGTCAAAGCAGCAAATGTTCCATAAAATTGCCATGTGGGGTGTCTGATTCTGTGAAGTGGTCATTTAATGCAAAGTTGGGGGAAATTTTGAGTTTCCCAAAGATGATGGTGCTATATGATGAGCCCAACTCCTTGAATTAAAAAAGAGTGGATTTAATTCAATATCTTCACTTTGGGGTGCAGTAGAAGTTGCTGTCAGGGGTTTGTATGCTCATTACTCCTCTTGGAATTGTCCACTGAACCACTCACTGAATGAATGAAATAGACTGGTAGTATCAAGGAAAAGAAGGCAGAGTCTGGATGTAAAATTGACTTTATGCTGATATCCAAGTTGATTGTGAATTAATTCCTAGTTTTTGGACCTTTTCTCAGGGTCTGGACACCCAGATGCTGCAACGACCAACAAACTTGGACCTTTCAGCTGTGTTCCCTTGAACTTAAAATAAAGCAAATTACCCTGCTGACAATCACGAGATTAGGGCCTAGAATGAAGCCGGTGAAAACAAACTTATTGCAAAAGTTTATAATTCCCTTTTGATGTTCCAGACAAGCAGTTTGCCAGTCTGTTTTTAATTTTTTTTTAAACACCTTGACCCAATTATGGTAAAAATGTAATCAAGTGATCTAGGGGGTCCTCCTGTTAATTATGAACAGGAAGATGAAGCTACAGTGTACACAGACTCACCAAAATTGGACAATAGAAGATTAGAAAAACATTCCCTGGTCTGACGGGTCTCGATTTCTGCCGCAACACTCAGATGATGTGGTCTGAATTTGGTGTAAACAACATGAAAGATCCATCCAGCCTTTTATCAACAGTTCAGGCTGCTGGTGGTTCTGGTGTAATGTGTGGGGGATTTTTTTCTTGGCACACTTTGGGCCTCTTACTACCAACTGAGCATCGTTCAAATGCAACAGCCTTCCTGGTTGCTGTTGTTCACCATCTCTACCCCTTTATGACCACACTGTACCCATCTTAGCTTAAACAGGTCTCTTGAACATAACAATGAGTTCACATTACTCAAATATCCTCCACAGTCACCAGATCTCAATCCAATAGAGCACCTTTGGGATTCAACAAGGTGCTGGAAATATTCCTCAGAGATTTGGCCCATGTTGACACCTTTGGGAATAGAGCACCTTCGGGGTGGCTGTAGCTCAGGAGGTAGAGGAGGTCGCCTACTAATCGGAAGGTTGGCGGCTCGATCCCTGGCTGCTCCAGGCTGCATGCCAAAGTATCCTTGGGCAAGATACTGAACCCCAAATTGCTCTCCGATGCAACCGTCGGAGTATGAATACGTGTGAATGCTAGATAGAAAGCACTTAAGTGCAGAAATAAGTGCTTGTATGAATGTGTGTGAATGGGTGAATGAGGCATGTTGTATAGCGATTTGAGTGCTCAAAGTAGAGTAGAAAAGTGCTACTGTATATAAGAACCAGTCCATTTACCATTTATCATGTGATGGAACGGGAGTTTTGCTCTGGATGTGCAGCTGACAAACCTGCAGCAGCTGTGTGATGCTGTCGTGTCAATATGGCCCAAATCTCTGAGGAATATTTCCAGCACCTTGTTGAATCTGTGCCACGAAGGTTTAAGGCAGTTCTGAGGGCAAGCGTGTGGTCCAAGTGTGTTTACCTTTTATCTTGCTTCTACTGTTTGATTTCCTTTTTGTGAATAATATTGAAATATGTGTCAGTGCCCTGCAATTATAATTTAATACTACAATTGTTGCTCTTTGTGGAGGATAACTTTTGAATTCAGTACGTCTCTCAAATTTCTTATGGGCCCTTATGGATCTAGTTTTCAGCTGCCTTTCAGTTGTCCCTGCATTAAGATTAAGCTCTCTGAGATTCATTTTAAACTAGAGACATTAAGAAATCCCAAACAACCCAATTGGCTATCTAAGGCAGCTTGCTGCTTTCTGCTTCAAACATGGACAGAAACAGAATAATCGTTTCTCACCAACTGCTCTTCCTTTCAATCCAAGATGTTTGACTAAAGCCAGCAGGCCTGCCTTGATTTGGAAGCCGTGCATGTTAACCTGTGGCCCCAGGACCAAGTACTGGGCCCCCAGCGGATCGAAAACAAATAAACAAGACCTGCCAGAGCAGGCGGTGACAGTACAGGCTGTCTCCAGTAGATAAGACAGAACAATAGCCCTTAATAGGCCACAGAGAGACACACACCCATCTCTATCCCTGCCTTTTTTATACTCCTATCTGCTTGCTGGTAACAAAGGGAACAAGATTCTTTCCCTTTTCTATCCTGCAGAGAGATTAGCGGTGCTTAACAGCGGTATGGGCATAAAAATGTGTATTTGAGTGATAATTCAGCAACGCACGCACAACTCGTGACAAGGAGCCTTGCAGAATGAGAGGGAATACAATGCCTTTATTCCCTTCTGGGCTAAAATTTGGAGGAGAAAAGTACATCATGTTTGTTTGCTACTTAACAGTATATGGAAATGAGCACCAAGACATCGTGAACATGCAATGTTGCTTTCTAAAGTTGTCTTCATTTTACAGATGAGTGTTTATGTATATATTGATAGAGAGCTGCATGTGCCCATAATAATTATGCAGAGTCTACCCCCCGAACATGTATTCAGGCATGTTTCATAAAAAACAGGCACACAGGAGGAATACAATGAAGGTCCACATGAGCATGTTGAATTGTCAGAGTTATAGTTCTTTCTTGTCCTAAATGCAGTTAGTGGGGTGTATAATAGCAGGCAGAAAAGCCTGTTTCTCCCGTGAAGGCCCTTTTTTTGACTTTGACGCAAAAAAAACCTTGGCTGAGTATCTGAATGCCAGCAGCAATGATCCTATTTTCTAAAATTTGAATCATTTCACCGGCACCCAGGTAGAAGGCAACAGCTCATGCTGTAACTCTGCCTGAAAGAACACACAAAGATCCCCTAAAAGAGTGAGCTGGCACATTATTCCTGATGCCTTTATGCTGAGCGCTGATGAAAGAAATCCTCCCCGCTGCCAACTTTGCTCACCTGAAATGAATGCCTTTAAGGAAAGAGACTGTAGCATTCTCACCTTCTGTTACAGAAGTACAGAATGTGATGTTGAAGGTTTTAGCCGGATTGAGGGGTGCAGTGCTATTTCACACCTTAAATCTGGATTTCTGAGATGCTGCGAGGATGAGTGGAGCAGAGAAGTTAGTCTTTTGATTGCACAGGGCATCAAACCAAGGGGGATTGGCCCTAAATTTGGCTCCCATTCTTTTTGCTTTTTCTCCCCTGTTGTGGCATTTTAACCCCACAGCTCACTAACCTGCTGAGAAGCAGGAGTATTTCATACCTAATGCGCCGTTTTCATTCCACCACAAAGGAACAATATGGTTCACTGCACCATGTCGTACATTTCTGAACTGAGTGAGTCATTCCAGGACAGAATATCATTATAAAAATGAATAGAAAGCACCTCTGTTGCTGCCTTGTTCGCTCTGGTAAGGTGTCTGTCGATATAGGTATGGGTCTGTGATCTCTGCTTGGAACATAAAGAAGCTGAAGAACATTTATATCAAATGTCTACTTGTTTGTAGTCGTCTCTTTGCACAGGGTGAATAATGCTCCTTAGGATGCACATTCTCGCAAAGCGAAACCAGAAAAAAAATAAAGCAAACTTTCAGCAAAGTGCAACTTATTCCATGCCACATTCATATTTCTATAAACTGCATTTACTTCTATGCCCAGCAACATAAATCATGTCTTATATATCATTAATATACATTGGTGTCAATAGGAGACGCATGAATGGAAGAAATATGGTTCATCCCATAGAGACAGAGTTGAAAAATGGGCTGTAGATGGGGTGAGAATAGAGGCTTCTATAGTGAAGCTGCAAAAGGGGTCTAAATCTCTGCTGCCCCCAAGTGGGACTCTACATAATGGTGTGTGCGTGTTTGTGACACTAAACAACTGTGATACAATATGTGCAGTTTCAACAACCAGAAATAAAGAAGCGCACTGTTCTCATAAATTGGTGTCCCATGTTGCTGTTACTCAGTGTCAGCTGTGTAACATTAGGAGCACTCCAACAAAGCTGTCACGTTAAATACACATTACATTGTTAATGCACTGCACTGCGCATGTGAAGTCTTGGCCGATGATACATGCGTTGTTTGTTCACTGGTAACACAAACGGCTACAATGATTATCTTCCCTCATCTGAGCTTTCTTTAAAGCTCTGTTTATGCTCTGCATTGTTCTTGATCTACTATAGGTCGCTGTTCAGGATAAAAATTGCTTGCGTACATAGACTCAAGCATAAGAATTTGGTTGACTATATTTGATCTCTGGATAATATACGGTTGTTGTTGTTGTTGTTGTTGTTGTTGTTGTGGCAACAACGTTGGCAGTATTATTCTTGTTGTGCGGCGCACCTGCACAGGGTAATGGAGAAACACACACTTCCACATGTGCCCTAAGGCAGGATAGAGCATATATGGCAGAAAAGGGAAAGAATATAGACAAATATAGATTCAGTGAACTCTACATCACATCAGTGAGAGGGATGTCTGAGGTAATGTGTTGGTACAATTTGTCATTTATGGTCATTGAGTAAATATTATCACTAATAAATGTTTCCTTTAAAAAGTTTGGGAATCTGCCCTTATTTCAACTGCACATTCATCTATACAGGTGGTTTGTATGTGGCTCTACCTCTGTAGACCCATGTTTAATGCAAACACCACTGTGTGGCAGAGAAATTCATACCAGTGCTGTAGTGTAAGTGATGAACAGCAGAGACACTTCAAAGCTTGTCCTTTATAAGATATAGATGTTTTACAATAGGTAAATTTTTACATCAAAAATCAAAGTGAAAAAAATGATGCGGCAGGTTAGTCCAACTCAAAATGGTACTCAGTAGCTTGTGTGGCCCCCGCATGCTTGTATGCATGCCTGACAACATTGGGGCGTGCTCCTAATGAGACAACAGATGGTGGACCGGGGCATCACTGAGCCCATGGACAGTCTGAGGTGCAACCTGGTGGTGTTGAATGGATCGAAACATAATGTCCCAGTGGTGTTCTGTTGCATTTAGGTCAGGTGAGTGTGGGGGTCAGTCGATGGCCAGGCATTGTCGTGCACCAGGAGGAACCCAGGACCCACTGCACCAGCGTAGGGTCTGACAGTGGGTCCAAGGATTCATCCTGATACCTAATGGCAGTCAGGTGCTGTTGCCTAGCCTGTAGAGGTCTCTATGGATATGCCTCCCCAGACCATCACTGACCCACTACCCACTGGTAATGCTGAACGATCTAACAGGCAGCACGTTCTCCACAGCTTTTCCAGACCCTCTCACGTCTGTCGCATGCGCTCAGGGTGAACCTGCATTCATCTGTGAAAAGCACAGGACGCCAGGGCAGCAATGCTCGGCCACCTGCCAAGTCTGGTATTTTATGGCAAATGGCAGTCGGGCTCCACGGTGCTGGGCAGTGAGCACAGGGGTCATCAGGCCTTCAGGCCATCATCATGAAATCTTTTTCTGATTGTTCGGTCAGACACATTCACACCAGTGGCCTGCTGGAGGTCATTCTGTGTGGCTCTGGCAGTGCTCATCCTGTCCTTCCTTGCACAAAGGAGCAAATGCCGGTCCTACTGATGGGTAAAGGACCTTCTACGTCCCTGTCCAGCTCTCCTAGAGTAACTGCCTGTCTCCTGGATGTCTCCTCCAAAATCTTGAGACTGTGGTGGGAGACACAGCAAACCTTCTGGCAATGCCACGAATTAATGTGCCAACTTGCAGGAGGTGGACTACCTGTGCAACCTCTGTAGGGTCCAGGTATCCCCTCATGCTACCAGTAGTGACAAATGCAAAACTAGTGAAAAAAGTCAGAAAAGATGAGGAGAGAAAAAATGTCAGTGGCCTCCACCTGTAAAACCATTCCTGTTTTGCGGGTTGTCTCATTGTTGCCCCTTTAGTGCACCTGTTATTAATTTCATTAACACCAAAGCAGCTGAAGCTGATTAACTGATGTTATAGTCTCATTAAAAAGTGTTCCTTTAATTTTTTGAGCAGTTTATAATAGCTTCCCTTTTTACAGAATTTCCTTTTCATTCCTTTCAAAGCTGTGCCTGAAAGCAGTCTTTGTTGCGGCAATCTTTTCTTTCTTAGCATTTAGAGGTTAGTGGTCGTTTGCGAATGTTTTTCCCCCCATTTTCTATTCAGATATGGACAACATAAAAGAAATGTAAGACTAATGAGAAATGTAAGATTAATTTACAATAATAAAATTACAGTCAAAGAAGTAAAAGAGGGAGAAAATGACTGAAAGTTTAAATGAATAGGACAATTGTGCTTTTGTGATATGAGCTAAAACTTCTAATGAAAATGTGGCTTCCATTGGTGAACAATTTGAATTTCTGGGAAAGGATGGGGAAGTTGTGTGCTTGTAAATATTAATGTCTTAGGTAGTGTGCATTTGGCAAAACGGATTTAGTTTGATACTTTTTAAATGATGGCAAAATGTCAGAAAGACGAAGACGATGAGTGACCAAGCCAGAAGGAGCTGTACCTGTAAAGTTGTTGAGTTGCACTCTGGCTGTGAAAACAATCGTTTTTTACAGTGACTTTTTGTTGGGATTGTGGTCTCATTTAAATAATAAAAAAAGGCACATATTACAAACTTTGGAGTTTAAAAGATAGAAGTATTTACATGAACAGAGATTTCATCTTGTCTCCTTTCTTTGCCTTTGAGGACATTGATTTCCTGCATTTTGCCTGTGTGCGTTTTTTTTTGTTTGTTGTTGTTTTGCATTTCTGGGCACATTGCATGTGTGATATACTTAATCAGCATGAAACGGTTTTCTGTGTGAACCGAACTGCTTTCTCAGTTTCTTTGCACGGTGAATGAGTTTTTTATGGTTCTGCCTACGTTGGTGTTTGTTTGTGGGAGCTCTCCTCTGGTCTCGTGTCATTCTCTGCTGTTCATACGGAGATGCTCATTTGGATAGCATATAGAGGACAATGCCATGGCTGTCGCTCTGATAGCTATCCAAGTCCTTGATCTTCTTTCCCTGTAAACATCATTACCACACACTGACAACATACACATGCACAACAGGCACGCACACACAAACACACAAACGCACACCCACAAGCTGCTCATCCAAATCGGCGCTAACAGATTAGCAGTGATTATAAACAAACATGGAGGATTAATCCTGTGTGCTCTCAGTCTACTTTTCCACTGAGCTAGCTAGGGTAATTACCAAGTGCTAGATTGTCAGTATGTAATCACACACACACACACACACACACACACACACACACACACAAGCTGCATTGCTTCCCTACTTTGTGGTATCACTTTTGTGCGTGTTTTGTAAGAAAGTTAAGGACTTCTTCATAGTTTCAGGGCAGTTGTGTTACAGTAAAGATGATGGGATGTTAAACCCCTTTCTATTAATCTGATAGCATTCAAACGTGCTGCTTTTGTGTTGTAATGTGCACACTGGTCACTTTTCCATAAAAGTCACAACAGCAATCTGGATCGGTGATCCAAAATAACATTTACATATCGCTTTCCACAGAACGCTGACTGAATGCATGCTAGCATTAACAGATAGGCTCGAACAACATCATCTCCTGCATTCTAGAGTTGCACAGCTCAATAATGTGCACTGCTGTATTAGTGAATGCCCTAAACAGCAATAACAGCCTTTTGTCATGAGACACACACTTTCAGACTCTGTCTCGCAGTCTTGGTCTGCCCATGTTAATAGCACAGACGACTCAAAGCTGCTCCTTTTATTCAGGAAAATGTGTTTTTAATGCACACCTGACAAAGTGTGAATTTCACACTTTTCACACCTTTCACTGCCAGCAGAGCGCAGACACATTTCATATGTCTCTGCATGAGTTTGTCTCTTTCACTTTGCCCCGCAACTTTGCAGTGAAGTGTTCACCCAGCCAAAAAAAGTCTGTGAAATGATCTTATTGGGTCTTAAAATGATATAAATACAACCTCAGATGAATGACAAAGCATGGCATATTACAGTGCTTCATTATTTATTTAACAAAAACAAAGCCAAAATGCTGAATCAGTGTGTGAAAAACTAAGTACACCTCATGATTCAGTAGCTTGTAGAACCACCTTTATCAACAATAACATGAAGCAATCATTTTGCTTATGACTTTATCAGTCTCTCACATCATTGTGGAGGAATTTAGGTCTGCTCTTTACAACCTTGCTTCAGTTCATTGAGGTCTGCAAGCATTTGCTTATGCACAACTTTCTTGGGGTGGCTGTGGCTCAGGAGGTAGCAGAGGTCACCTACTAATCGGATAGTCGGCTGGCTGCTCCAGGCTGCATGCCAAAGTATCCTTGGGTAAGATACTGAACCCCAAGTTGCTCTCTGATGCAACTGTCAGAGTATGAATGTGTGTGAATGTTAGAAAGAAAGCACTTGGCCGTAGAAAAAAGTGCTTGTCTGAATGTGTGTGAATGGGTGAATGAGGCATGTTGTATAAAGCGCTTTGAGTGCTCAAAGTAGAGTAGAAAAGCTCTATATAAGAATCAGTCCATTTACCATTTCAGTCAGTCTGGCTGAATTAAACAGAATTCACAATATTGTTTCACCTGAGATACTGTGGCTCAAGTTAAAAGAAAGTTTGGGCGTCATCAAAGAGTATAAGAAAATAAGAAAACAGGTGTAGGATAAGGAGCATGCCAACCTGAGATGAGAAACTCACTGCAATGATAAAAGAGGAGGGTAAAAAACACATTCTCCAGCATCCGTGGGACAGTGCCAAGAGTCCACCGGTGATGGCCATTTTTCAATGAAAGTTTAGTAGGAGTAGTCGCAGCAGTGTTAGTATTTAGCTCAAAAACATGTGTTTAGACCACCAGGCCTTCATCATTTGTTCATACACATGTTCAGAGGAACTTCTTAATTTGTTCCTAGAGTTCACACAAATTCAGGTCACAAATATTGATGAATAAGTGATTATTTTTTGTGTGTGTGAAGTGTCTGTACACATGGTTTATTCATGGATTTGTTCATACACATTGTTTGTAAATGAGGTCCATTGTTCCAGACATTTGTGGTTTGTTCAGATACAGCTTTGCAAACCTAAGCTGTGCTCCCATGTTGTTTTCTCCCATACTTGTTCAGTCTTTTTCTAATTTATACTGTCATAAACGTTAACATTTAACATGCTGACTGAGGCCTGTAGACTCTGAGATGCAGTTTTGGGGTTTTTTGGACTTTTTCCGATGATTGCACGGTCGGACCTTGAGGTGAATTTGCTGGAACGTCCGCTCCTGGGAAGAAGATGGCAACTGTCTCGAATGTTTTCCACTTGGAAATAATCTTTCTCACTGTAGAATGATGGACTTCAACTTATTTGAAAATGGCTTAATAACCCTTCCCAGGCTGATGGACAGCAACACTGATCTTTACGATCATTGTTGCTCTCTTTCTTCTTTGGTGTTGTGTTAACACACACCTGAATGCGCCAGACCAGCAAACTGCCAAAAATGCTGCTTTTAAAATAGTTAAAAAAAAAAAAAAGAGTAAAATTATAATAAGAGTGTACTTTTTTTCTTTACCATGATTGTATGTGACAAAATCAGTCAGATCTCCCATGCAGTACTTGATGTTGCTTGTCTCATTCCTTCAGTAAGATCTGAGCACCAGCCAGATCTGCACCATCTATTTCTTTATTTTTATCATGTCACCTATTCTCTGCCATGTTTTATGCTACCTCTTGCTGTTGCACGCAGACAGTACAGCTGAAATTATTCATCTTATTTCACATGTTTGCTGTTGGGTTAATCCTTTTTTCTGCTGTCTTCTTTCACAGGTTGAAGCCATCCTGGTCAACATCTTTGGGGGCATTGTCAATTGTGCCATCATTGCCAATGGCATCACCAAAGCTTGCCGAGAGCTGGAGCTCAAGGTGCCGCTGGTGGTCAGGCTGGAAGGTAAAACAGCACGTTATGCTCGGCCGCAGTGAAACACATGCACATGAAAGTTTTTGTTTTGCCTCTCTGACACTCTCAGTCCCAACTGGCCACTCCCACTTATACAATACAGACTGTGCATCATTCCTCTCAGAAACATCTAGCCTGTAATGAAAGAACTTAACCTTAATGAGCATTTCATGATGATGGTTAATGATGCTGTTCACCTCGACCTGACATAAATAACATCATCATGATGTAAACATGATCTTACTTTGTCCAGTTTTGCATTTATATGTCAGTAAGTTTAATTTTCTTGATCCATACTTAAAGTCTCCTTACTCAGGGTGCAGCTGGTTCCTGTCACACAAACGTACACAACTTGATGTAGACTGAGACTGTAGCTGGCTTTAGGTACAAAGAAACTCTTCCCCCACCTAGTTTTAAACTTCGGAGTCATTGTATTATTGCTGCCGTGCTCTCAGGAGCATATCCATCTTCATTGTGGCCCAGTGTCCCAGAAAGAACAGCAGTGCATTTCTCATAGATGTCACATTCTGCTGCACCTGTCATTAGCACCAGCCAGAATAACTGTGGAGACGGCACTGATTGGCTCACCTTTCACCTATATATGCTAATGAAACCTGCCCTGTGTATGTGGGTGTGCGCGCGTGTGTGTGTGTGTTTGGGATGGCAGTGGTGACTCACAGAGGCATGGGGCCAGTTGGTGGTTAGCTTAATTGTCAAGATCCTGCTGAGTGGTGTGTCCAGAGCATAGAGCAGGGAAGTGTGTGCATGTGTGTTAGCGCTTAGCATTTCATACTGCATGTCTGCACACAATCTGCTATTTGTAGGTCAGGGCGTGTAAGCTGTGTCTAGAAGCCAACTGTGTGTCGAGGTACTGCACAGTACAGTGAGGGCGTGGTTGTTCAGAGCACAATGTAGAGGGAGAATTTTACTTTTATGTGTCATTTCTATTCATTTTTCCTGAAGTCAAAGAAAAAATGTCCTGCAGGTATGCAGTTCTACCCCGTGTATGAAATAACTTTAATCTGAACCAGAAATAATATCGTGAGGATATAAATGGGACTTAAATTTGAATTAAGCAAATTACCACTACACACAGAATGAGCAAGCAGAGAAAAAGCACTGGTGCTAGTTCAAATACAAAAGGTTCAAGATGCACATTTGTGTCTTTAGAGTACACAACTACTGAGATTAGGGGGCCACAGAACCAACTAGAGTGGCAATTAACATGGATCCTTAATTATCCGCCACACATTTCTAATACTAGCTGTAATTCAACATGACTCTGACTGTCCAGAAAGTCACTTCTGGTGGATGGTCCAACCATGTTACCCTGACCGGGGCCTAATCCAAGCCTTAGTTGTGGGTCATTACATCCTGGGCTGCAGCCTTGTGGAGAGGATTGGCTTTGAATCAATCAGCTCAGCTTGCTAGGCTGACTGCCGGGCAGTGAAAATGGCCCAGCGTTCTTCAACAGGATCAGAATGGATTAACAGGCACACTTTTAATTGGAAAGGCCCTAAAGGGCCAGGGTTGATTGCATTGGCGGAGAGTTATGTATTCCCTTATGTGGGGAAGAGAGGCCATGTGGTCTAGATGCTAATAGGGGTATGTTAGTTGATAGGGTGTGCATGAAGTGTTTGATGTGGGCTGATTGAGTCTATCTGAAACAGTCTGTAATCTTCGTCATTAGTGCTTATGCTCAGCTGTTGCAAATTGAGCAAAGAACAGATATGCAGACACACTATCAAAATTGAAGGTATAGAAAGGAAGTAATGCGTAAGGAAGTGCTGTGCTGCCCTCTTTAGCTACAGTGTGAAGGTGGGCATATTGTATTTCTCTGTAGTATTGTTGTCTGCCACTATGAGGGGAAAAAAATCCTCTTAAATAGTCTTTGGCATCCAGGAAAAAGGTGACTACATTCATTTAACTCAGCTCCAAGCCATTCCCCAACTGTCTGTCAAAGAGTGGAGGCTGTATTCTCCTTAAGCCTTTCCTCATATATAATTAGAAAAAGATCTGAGGCCCTGTATCAATGGTTGAGATGGCAACGTCAGTCCTGACAGCATCATTATAGCTTAAATAGCCACCTGCTGCAGCTGTATGCATTCACACAGTCATACATACTTTTTTTTTTATCTTTCAGATTTACATGTTCAGTGATTAAAAATCCAATGTCTGTTTTTATTCTTGTATTACCTTTAAAAATTAGCCTATAACTTTGCCTCTTACAGAGAATCTGACAGGAATTGATCAGGTCATGAGAGTAAATGTCGTGTTATAGAAACATGCAAATATGGAGCACAGCGTTAAGATATTAATACCCCGAGGCTCTCAGTTGGTGAGCACTTATGAATACATAAACTCTGATGCTGTAGTATGCTGCTCTTAAATAACAGAAACTATGACAAAATATGAATCAAAAATATGAAAACACAGATTAATGACAGATTTCTACGTAATATATCAGTGTTCATTTTTGATTGTGTAGATTGTCGGTCTGTCTGATCAGACTGTGATCAGGTATTTAAGAACAGTTTTATTTCTCAATATCAGCTGCCTGTAAAATTCATGTGAAGTTATGTCGGGACAGTGGCACAAATAAACAGACAAGACTAAAAATTTCTTAAATCAAATGAATAAAAATGCTTGTAATACACATTGTTTCTCATGTAATGACTTTTGGAACATCTCATTTCCTGACAACTGCAACGACATACTTTATAAATACACAAAAAAGTTATGAATGAATTATTTACTGTGTTAGTGCTTTGGACCAACTTATTTCAAACACAAAAAAAGAATTCTGTCACGGGTACCCTGGTGCCTTCAGACAGCTGACATATGGCAGGAATTATGATAGTGTGACACATCAAAGGCCCTCATTGACAGCCAGGAAATTACTAAGTGGGGAACTAATCACTTTCTAGTGTGGGGAAAACCATCGCTCACCACCAGTGCAGACGGCCCACCAGCTCGAGAAATGAGAAGAAGGCCTGTCAGTGGACAGTAACTGCAGAAGCTGCCGGTCTTATTACTATGTAATTACCATGGATTTAACAAGGAAAGGAACCATCCAGTCAGTAATGCACATTTGATAATATTGTAAATAACTGTGCAATTTTGTTGTTAGTGTTTTTGTTTTTATTTTTATGCCGTTAAAGTATGCCAACAATGCCAAGCACACTGACCCAAACATCCAAACAACAGAGGGAAGAACTGGCGACATCTCAGATGAAACTGTGGCTCATCCTTTGGTTTACATTCAGTGTAAAAAGGATTTTATTTTTTTAAACCACAGACGATCAATCAGCACATGATTATTTAACCAGCTGGCTTGAGTGTGAAAGAATTTGAAGGTTAAGGGGTTTCCAGTTTTTGTTGTGGCTCAGACTTCACAAACGTAAGCTGACAGAGATAACTTATCAAACTTCACATCGTTTTTTTCCCCTCATCTTCGTCTCGTATGGAAACAGTCTTTATCGTGTCCTTGACATATAAGGAACCATTAAAGCTATTGAATTTCTTTCTACGTCTGACTCTATAGCACCGTGTCCTTCTCTCATCAGATCACGGCGGCGCTAAACACAGCTTGTTAGGATAAAGCTGGTCATAAATGTAGGATTTGCAGCATCAAGAAAGCTCCTCCAGTACAAGCCTTATTATCCTGCTGAAATACAGTGGCCTGTAAGTCATGCATTAAAGCAACATTTTCACAGTAGTCACAGGTAGGCTGGCTAATTGGCTCAGAGATGTGAAAAACCGTGCTGTGAAGTCATAAAACACATCTTAAGGCAGAAATCTTTCCACCTGCTGATTAGTCTTTGGTTATTTTTTTTTTTAGCTTTGTCAGTTTGGACAGGATTTAGCGTTGTGAAAAGTGGATTAAGATTTGATTGAATTTCTGGCAGTTGATTGTTATTAAAGAAAAAAGTTGAGACCAGCGAGTTAGTGTTACAGTCCAGAGATTTCACAGTAATTAACAGGTCCAGTCGACTGATGAATATTTTCTCGGTCTGCATGTTGTGATGTTGTAATGACAGTTTCTTACGTTTAATCATACAGTATTTTATTTTAAAATAATAGTTCTCCTCCAGTTATTAGCTGATGTGTATGCTGTGTCCCTATCCAGACTGTGAGTAGGTCTCTGGCAGCACCTAGTGGCTGCAGGTGAACACACACATCCACATACTTCAGTTATACGCTACACACGCACACACGCACACACACATATAGTCCTCCACACATGCCTAGTAATACTGTATCCAGCTGGACTCGGCCCTTACTGCCGCCGCTGCTGGTGTGAGCTATCAGTGCTCCCTGCTGCTCACAGTGGAACTGCAGTCAGTTTCCACACACACCGTCACAGACAGACTCACATAAATGCACCTCTCCCGTGTGTCACTCCAGCGCGTGTGGTTGTTCCATCACACTTTACATGAATAAGGCACAGATGCAGCACAGGCTAAATAATGCACCAAATACTCCTGCTGGTCATGAATATGTATGCACTGGAAAAAAAAAAAACATTTTTACTTTATTTTGTTCCTGTATACACTTTCCATAGGCATATTTGTCTTTTCAGAATACCTTTTGCATTATGTATTTGCTGTGGGCCCATATGGCTGCTTCCACTTCTGTCAGTTTTATCTTGTGTTCTTTGAACTTTGTTGTGCTGCAGCTTTGTTTTAATCTGGTGACAGATAAGCCTGTCAGTATAGGAGCATAGATCCATCAATCCCCGTGAAGTTCACAGATTAGCCTGTTGAATGTAAAGCATACAGTAATGCGCCGCTCTTCTCACTGTAAGGCCCCGCCCCAAATTGAGCCGCACGGACTCACACAGAGAATATCTGCTGTTTGATGAGAAAATGACTTGAGACACCCTATCCCCTGTTTATGCACCAGAGCAAGGTCTCTTCCTGCTCTTATTCTAATTAATTGCATTGCAGAATTGATTGTTTGGAGTGTGAGCCTGCAGAAATGTGTTTGGAATGACTTATTATACGGCTGGACAAAAGAGATGAAATATTAGGCGTTAAGTGGCACTGGTAATAGAATTCCTCGTGAAAGGTCTATTGATCAGGGTGGCCGGGCCTCCGGAGAATTCACATATCATGCAGTCTTAATTACACGCCAGCCATGAGAGCTAAGGTCAACCTGTAAGCGTCTGAGCATGCACAAACACTCACGCATCGACTCGTTTAACACCCCTGAGTGAATACAGGGAGACACTAATGTACAGAAAATCCCATCACACCTTTGCGCATATTCAGTAAATCAGTGTCGAGAACTGTAAATAAAGTATTTTCACAACCATTTAAAGACTTTTCAAGCTGTCTTGTCTGAATAAAGAGAAGAAAACCTAAAATTCAGTTAAATATCAGGAAAAACTAATAAGTAGTAATAAATATTCAATAAGATCTGAAATCTGAATACAAAACAAAAACTAAAACTGTAAGTAATTAGAAGTAAAACCAATAATTAAATGCTTCACCACTGTGCTGAGTTGTTGATGGCAGATCAGACTCTGGATCAGATTCTGGGCTTTTCTCTTTTGCCGTGTCCATGTGTGAAATCAGTAAATGCCACATAAACAGCTGGCGTTTGTTGTTTTAGCTGCGAGGGGGCCATTTTGCTTCATTTGACCTTTTGCTCTGTTGCCCCAAACTCCCCATCCCCACCCCCCTCCTGCGTCCTTCCGTCCACTAAGGCGCCCCCTGCCCTGTGTTGTGACAGGCTTGTCAGGCTTGTATTTGGCCAAGCGGTGCGCAGCGCTGGGAGGCAGCCGGTTCACTGTGTAGAGCCTCGGGGGTGCACAGAGGAGATCCGGGTGTCTGTCTCTCCCTCTCGCTCTCTGCTTGGTTGCGGGTCTATCGGGGGCGTGGGCGCCACTGTATCGCCCAGCACCTGCTACCCCTGACCTCGCTGCAACCAAGGGAGCAGGCACACACACACGCACACACACACACACACACAAATTGCCCTTTTGCCCGTCATTCACACTCTGCGGCATTGGGATCAGCAGTTGAATGTGTCACCGCTGACCCGTGACTGCATCTGTCTGTGTGGATTGATTCCTCCCGAGGAACTCTTCGTCTTTCACACAGCGTGGTTTTTAACGTCAGTGCAGATGGCGGATCAGGTTCATCCTCGTTTAGCCATTTTTGTAATGATTGTTGTCACCCTTTGTAACACTTTTTTTTTTTTTTTTTTTTTGGCTTTGTTTTCTTTGTTTGTTTTCCATTTCTCTCAGGGACCAACGTCCACGAGGCGAAGAGGATCCTGACTGAGAGCGGCCTGCCCATCACGGCAGCAGATGACCTGGATGATGCTGCCAAGAAAGCTGTGGCAGCCATCAAGAAGTAGAGGATTCTGAGTAACCTCTCTGCGCTCTCTTCGCCCGTCACCAACCTTCATTACAGCCTCAGCGCTGCACCATCAGCCTTGTCTTCCACATGCAGACCTGCGAAACCTCAAGCCTTTGCTTTTCATGCTGTCGGCCTTTAGCTTTTGATTTAACACCAGCGTACGTTTCTTACTTTGATTGCCAGCTGAGATCCATATCACAGTTTCTTGCACGATTCTGCTATTGCACTCATTTCCTTTCTGCAGATCAGATTAGCTGCTTTAAATTTCTTTAATCATTAAGTGTATATTAGTTAGGAAAAGCCACTAAGATATTGATGATTATTATTTTGCATATTAAAAGAACGCCCGACACTTTGTCCATTCCGTTTCCAAGGCAAGCTCAAAGCCTTGGAGCATGTTGTTGGATTATTATTTTCTATTTTTTTTGTGGAACATGAACTGAGAAAAGCATTTTCCATTTTCACGTCCAGCCTCGGCACGCACAGAGTCAAAGCCATGTTATCGCACACCATTCATATCGTTCAGTGGTGCTCGCTGAAACAGAAATGAATGGAAGCATTACAGCAGGCAGCAAACACTTCTTACTTCATTGTTAAAGTTGGTTACGAAGCCTCATCTGTGTCTCAAATGAAGTAGATGGTGCGCTCACTCTGAATTCGTGCATTGTGTCTTATTTATAAAGTGCTGCTGTGAGTCAGTCCATTATCTGCTTTAATCTGTGCCTATCAAATGAAGGCTAATGGGGAACTCTTTCTTACTTCTGGCAATAATTTCTTACACAGCTGTTGAGAAAATGAATTTAAAAAAAAATTGTACTTTTTTTATAATCACGAATGGATGTCGACAGGATGTCTGAAATACAGTGCCAAAACTGTGTATGTGATTTGTGACATTAAAAGCAAACGTTTTAAAAAATATACTTCACCTCATTGAATTTGTCCAACCCCGTATTGGAGTAGCCTGATGGGAAAAACAGGCAGCAGGTGGAAAGTGAGGAAGAAAGAGAAATTCTGCTGTATCTCCTGGGCATTTCTGAAGGAAGCACACTTGCAGCATAAATGTGATGTCAGCGGGGAGGGAGAGCAGATCCTCAGCACGCTGACTGCACGAGCGTGAAACAACCCGGTTCATTTGCTGATGTGTGCGCAAGTATGTGTTAGTCCAATATTGAAGCAAGGGCAGCACGGTGGAGCAGTGGTAACGCTGCTGCATCACAGCGGAAAGGTCCTGGGTTTGAAACCACCGTCTGCCCTTTCTGTGTGGAGTTTGCATGGGTTCACTCCGGGTGCTCCAGCTTCCTCCCAAAGACATGCAGTTAGTGAAAAGAATCAAATTTGCAAAGGAATTATGTGCAATTTATTGGTTTAATAGGAGCATTTTTCATTATTGTGATGGCTTGCTTTTTAATAAGAGAGTCTCTAACAATTTGTAGATATCAGGTCAGCTTTAAGTTACCCGGAGGCCAAAGTGCCAGCTTCAAATGTCTGTTGCCTAAAGATATTCATTTCCTAAAATGCCTTCAATTTCTTTCTTAAATGTTTAGTATTTATGCTTAAAAATGCATAAATAAGTAGATTTTAAAAAAGTTTGTGCCAAGTCACTCGGTAGTTCAACAAATCAGCTTTTTGATGTGACAAAGTGGAATAAAAGGCAACTTTTTTAAAAAGCTGATGCAAAAAATATATACTTTTGATCTCCACAACAACAATAATAATTGAGAGGTTACACAAACAGAAACAATGTTTATTCCATGGTAACTGTATTTAATACATTGATGTGAATTTATCAGCCACCAAAACTGCAATTTATTTCTACAAATCTGTTTTCTTTCTTGCTTCTCATCTGCAGATCGATGTGTACACACACACACACACACACTCCTCAAATCATCCACCTTCAGTCTTCTAATGAAACTCAAGTGTACGTCGTCCCAGGAGAGACTTGAAAAGAGTGATTGTCCTTCATAGGGCCTGTGTGAGTAGTACAGAAAGACGGCGAGTTGACTGAGACCTCTTCCTGTCAGACACACTGACTGTGTGATGGATTATCTGTCAGGCAATCTGAGAGGACGCCCAGGCTCACAGACAGGATCGACTGCCACACACACACACACAGAGAGAGAGAGCACTTTTTTTCTTCCTGTATGCGCAGGAGAAGAACACTAAGAGAAAACCAGGTCTGTGACTCAAACTGAGCAAAGTCAGGAGGACTCCAGAAGGGCCTCTGGTAACTGCTGCCACTGCTACACATCTTTGTGACACGCTGTTTATTAACTGGCTATTTTTAGGAAAAATAGTTGCCAATCTACTGAAATTTCTTTTCACTGTATTAATTTTTAGCATCCCTATCACCGAGAGCCATCTCAAGACACAAACTCAGAGGTCTGTGGCTCTGTGCTGCATCGTGCCAGCCAGCCAGCCAAGCCGTAAAAATGGGCTGAAGGGTTCAATAATTGCCTTATTTCATGCTCTTCCCTCCGTGTGTCAGAAATATCCCCGCTGATGGATTGGACGGAGGAATTTAAGGCTTGTTAAAGCGGGCTTCTCGAGCCCTGATATTGTTTAATTCAGTGTCAAGCTGGAGGTCACAACGAAATGTGCACACTGATTTACTGGGCAAAATTAGTGCCGCTCCTTCATATAAATATAGATGAGGGGGGGGGGGGGAGCTTTGGAGGTCAGCCTGACTGCTTCTATCATGCAGCCCGCTGCTTTTAACTCAGCTAATACCTCCGGAGGTGAGAGAAACAGGGCTGTTGTTTTAAATGACCCTTTGGATTGGCTGCTCCTTTAATTAAGCTGAATTATTATGCCGCGGGAGTTTTCTTTTGCCCGCTCTTGGTGGCTGGCTTTATTTGCCTCTGTAATTGTCCAGTTTGCTTTTCTCGAAACGGGGCAGGTTTGTTATGTGGTTGTGAATTGATGTCAGGATGGTAATTGCCACTTTATGAAGCTGCTTTCAGTGTTTAAGCGTGTTGGAGGGGGAAAAAAGCGACGCTCGTGAAAAGCGCTCTTTCAGACAACAGGGTCAAGGCCGTCTCTGAGGAAGTATTGGATATTTATTGAGTAATTTGGAAGCAGCAACTATGAACATATTAGTTCATAAAAAAGCAATAGTGGGATGAATTGCCTCCAGCTATTGTACTTCATTTTTCAGGGACAAGGGGTTGCTCAATATTTACAATTTTCTGTCTGTGCATCTGTCGACCAGGCAGTGGACAGATGAGCCTGTTTGTGTTCAGTTGTGTGTGTGTGTCAATTGATTGTTATATCAATCCCCGTGAGCACTGTGTACACATGTTTATGCATAAGTTCTAAAAACCTCAAAGGTATCCAGCTCTGTGGGATCATACAAACAGAAACATTGTTTTCCTTTTCTTGGTCATGGAAACGCCAAGTGAGATGGAAGGTCCGGCCTCGCCTCTCCACAGCTGTTATTGTCTTACCGCAGCACTGAAATGATAAAAAATAGCTGTTGACAGATTTTATGGAGCAAAAAGCAATACGGGCGAGGTAAAAACGTCAAAGGAAGGAGGAGCCTTGGTTGGCGGCGGCGCGCTTTGTTACAGCGCTGCTGTGGAAGTCCTCAGATTTGGCCTTGGCTCACAGATGAGCAGAAAAATCCATTTCCCCCCTCTCCAAACTGTTGTCAGTGTGTCTGTAATTGAAGGACTTGGAATCGATTTAAATTACCTTGGCTGTCTCGAGAAATTGAGCGAAGAGGAGGCAGATTTAAAAAGTTGCAATAAGCAACACTCCTCTTTCCATGACAATCTCTTGTTTTCAGCCTGTCTCCCAGCTGCTTCCACAATCAATAAAATTTCAGCATCTCTTTCAGTTTCCAAAGTTTGAACGTGCAAGAGAATTTCTGTTTCCTGTAGATTCGGACCAAAGCGTTTCTGTCTTCCTTTCTGTCCATCAAGCCCCAGTTTGCTCCTTCTGTTTGGTCTTCTGATTGTCCATCTATCCTGCCCTAATTAGAGCTTTGGAATTTTTGTGCTCAGACCTTACTGCCCTCTGCCTGTGCAGGCTGTGTGGATGTTCTCCCGTCCCTGTGTGGGTTCTCTCTGGTTACTCTGGCTTCCTCCCACAGTCCAGAGACATTGTGTTAGGTTAGCTGGTGATTCTAAGTTAGCCAAAGGTGATCAATACTTCTACTTCTTTCTCTTATTTTCTTTCTTTTGCTGTATTTGTTCACTCGTTCTCACCATTTTATCCTTCATTCCTGTTCCTTTCAGCCTCACCTGTCTGTCTGTTTTTTGTTTTTTTTTTTGTTTTGCTTTGTTTTCCAGCCAGAGGCACAAATCCCCTCTGGGAATCTGGGATAAAACTCTGCCAAATCAAACTCCACTGCGGGGACCCCATGTGGCGAGGGAGCAGCCGAAAGCAGCTTTTTTTATATATTTCGTTTTCTTAAATCCTATCCTTCCATTCATAGCAATAACACTAAACCATCAGGGGTTTAAGTGGAACTTGGGGGGGAAAGATGAGTACACTGTGGTCATAAAGTGACGACATGGTCAGCAACAACACTCAGGTAGGCTGTGGCATTTAAGCAATGCTCAATTGGTACTAAGAGGCCCAAAGCATCCCAAGAAACTATCTCCCACACCATTGCAGCAGCCTGAAAGATGAGAATTTTTTTTTAAAAAAAGGGTGTATGCAGACAGGAGCGTGTGGTGGTTTGCTGACTTAACTGTTTCCAAAGCATCAGCTGGAATGACCGTCAGGCTGCAGCACATGAAAACTGAACTCACTTGACAGTATTTTGTATTTTACTGGCTACAAGATTTAATTAGTCTTTAACCGCAGGTCCAGAAACACCGTTCCAGGTTGTTCTGGCCCACTTTCACCCCGGTATACCGTCCTCTTACTCCTTCCTTCATTCTTTCATCCTTTCCTCTACATTTTTTTAACCCCACCGCTTTACATTTGCTGCCGTTGCCGGGGAAATAGTAACTAATGCTGGTTGTTGAAATATTAGAAACAATATATTTACAAATGAAATTCATGCTAGAAGAAAGTCCCTTCTGTATGGAGACAGTATTTAAAGCCTTGTTCTCGTTATGCTTTAAACTGCAGTTCCACTCAGATTTCTACACATGCACTCAGTCTAGAAACTCCGGCAACTCAAATTAAATTTCAAAGTGTTTTCTGTGTCACTCACAATGCTGCACACAATGATGAGATCAAATCCCGAGTGGTGAGCAGAACCCATGCTGCTACCCACATGCCATGAAGGACAGCAAGGAGACCAAGGGGCTGTTAGCAGATGTCTAAATTATCTTCTAGCACTTTGAAGTGAGATTTCTATACAGGCAAAGCTGGAAGGAGAGCCACGCCACGTCGTAGCTATGTACTGCCTCATGCCTTAAGAAGGTCATTTGCAGGTTAAACTGCCTCTGTCATTATTAACTTTCTATCATCCTCAGAGCTGGTAGGTAGCGAGCCTTCTTTAATTTCAGAAAGTGCAATCAGTAAAAGGTTTTTTTTTGTCTGAGTTCTTTTCTCCCTCATAAACTTTCCCCCTGCATCCTCAATTTTGTTAAGCATCCTGCGATCCTGTCGTCTGCAGGGCAACATGAGAACAGCCTGTCAGTGCGGGGACAGAAATCTACTCGTGGAATGACTGTAGTTAAATGTTCATTTGGTGTCACCTCTGAAAGCTTCTGCCCCTCAATTAAAACGGAGGCAACAGAATGCTGTTTCAAATTGCTCGATAATTAGGGTCCCAAGTTATCCTGGTGTGGCAGGTGTTCACCTGGCGCACTCAGAGGCTCGCTTGTCCCACAGCGCCGTGCTTTGAAAATAAAGGTGTGAGTGTCCACCCGCAGTGTGACACAGCGATGACAACGTCATGCAGAAACTTAAGGCGTGTATGCTGGTGAACATTAAGTTGTATCCAGCTCTTTCTGATCACAAAATAGCACGCACACAGTGACGTGATCCATCACCTTCATTCACCGTACTGGTTGCAATGTGCGCGCGTGCGTGCGCACCCCTCAGGGCCAAGGTGACTTTGTCAGTTAATAGGGATAACGTTAGCTTTGTCGTCTCATACTCGGGCTGAATATTTGAAACCTGTGTGTGTCGAGCGCCATCGCCATCAAATGATTCTGCCTACGATGTGCGCTGGAGGGAGGGGCTGCGCCGAGCACCGAAGAAAAGTGGCCCGTCACCTGTGATTTTGGCAACAATATAAAGCAGAGCAGTGCCGGCAAAATGAAGGCTGCTCGCACAAATCCAGCTATGAATAGAAACGGTAAATAAGGCGATGAAGTTTTAGTAAGTGTGCTAGATGTGTGCCTTGTGGCGGGAGGGGGGGTGGCCCGAATGGGTGTGTTTGTGTTTATTCTTATTTGTGTTGTGTGGATGTTTGTCAAAATCCACGTGAACATCAAATTGGTGCATATTTGTGCCGGTGTGCGTGCGTGTGTGTGTGTGTGTTTTTTATTTGCGTAGGGAAATATGCTTGAAGGTTTGTTTGTGTTCCGGGTTGCAAGTGAATTGCTTTCTCCGAAAAGGTAAACTCATGACAGTTTAGTGCATCTCAGCCTGGAATATTTAAATCATATGGCAACAATTTGCATGGGATGAATACGCTGACTAATTGTAAACTTTGCCTTACCTTTGTTTACCTGCAGCAGTTTTGCTGAGTGCACAGGCTCGGCACACTCACGCTGGACTGCACATTCATTAGTGGGAGCTCAGGCTTCAGAGCACAGCCATCTTCTTCTTTTCTTGGCTGCTTAGCAGCCTCAGTGGAGCAGTTTGGGATTAAAAGCCTTGATCGTTTGCATGTTAATGGTGGTTGGTCAAGATGATGCTCAGTAGGGCTGTGCAGCCTTGGTTCAGTCTTTACGCGGCAGTATGTTGTGTAGGAGGGCCGTTTTTGGTCCATGAGTTTATTACAAAGCAAACCTGCACAGATAATATTGTTGGGCTGGGTTTTACAACTCTGGAAAGCAAAACAATCGTTTATTAACACTCCGAATCGGCCAATCACGTGGCAGCAGCTAAATGCATTTAGGGATTTTCCTGCGTATGGGCTGAAAAAGAGAAAATATCCACTGAGCAGCAGTTCATTGGGCCAAAATGCCTTGTTGACGCCAGAGGTCAGAGGAGACTGACCGGAATGCTTTAAACTGATAGGAAAGCGAGAGTAACTTGAATAGCCACTTGTTACAACCGAGGTATGCAGAAGAGCATCTCTGAACACACAGTAGGCTGAACCTTGAAGCAGATGGGCTACAGCAGCAGAAGACCACACCGGGTGCCGCTGCTGTCAGCTAAGAACAGGAAACTGAGACTACAGGTTACACAGGAAGGTCTGAACAATGTTTCCTGGTCTGATGAGTTTTGATTTCTGCTGTGACGTTTGGATGGTAGGGTCAGGATTTGGCACAGTGTATCCAGCAGAATAATGCACCATGTCACAAAGCTCAAATCAGATCTCCGTCCAATAGAGCACCTATTGGAAAGTCACATCGTGGATGAGCAGCTGACAAATCTTTAGCAACTGTGCGACGCTATCACGTTAATATGGAATGTTTCCAGCGCCTTTTTAAATCCATCCTACGAAGAATTAAGGCAATTAAGGCATTCACTTACCTCAATGTTTTTCAGTCTCAACAAGCAGGAAATCTGATTGAATCTACAGCTCAACTTATACTATTTATTTACTGACTAAAAATTAAGACCAAGTCTTACATCACGCAAAACTGATTCAAACATCAACTTCCCGCTCACTGTGTTAGCCGTCTGTCAATCAATCAAAAACCCTTGAAAAAGGATTAGGATATTGCCTGTTGTGTATCTGCATATCGTGTCCAACAGTGTGTGTGTGTGAGAAAGAGAGAGAGAGACATAGTTTAGGAAAGAAAGCAGAGCCCACTTTCCCTAGATGAACACATTACCTACATCCAAAGGATATTTCAAACACTTCCCCTTGTAAAATTCTCTATTACATGGGTCAATAGAGGGCAATGGGAGAAGAATAAATACCCAGCCCTCTCCCAAAGACTGCAGCCCTCTTCACTGCCTCCACACAAACATGCGCACACGCGCCGACTGACACTCGCTGTCAGCCCATCTGATTGCCTGTTAGGCAGTCTCACCCACCACGACAAGTGCCCTTTATCGCCAAGAACCATTTTCTCCGCCATGTCAGATATGGGGATATTAATAAATGCACAGTGACAGTACTTAGGGAGGCGAGCAGCTATCCTGCCTCTGCAAATTTACCTGCGGGTCACTTTTGTTCGACAGGAAAAAGAAACTACGGAAACAAACAGGTGCGGGTCAGAAACTCATCTCCTCTCCCAGATTAAAAACTCATCTTTCAAGGCAGTGTGGCGTTATTGAGGCTGATTCTTAGTGCTCTCCATGCAAATGGAGGTGTGATTAGGCACACGGGAGGGGTGGGGTGGATGCGGCTGGGGATGAGGAGAACAATGTGTCCCTCTGTTCAATTACCCCTGTAAGGATAACTGAGAGATGGAGGGCCAAAGGCTGCCTCTGCCTCGAAACACTCATTAGGAGTCAAGGTTGTGTATTTTGGCATGGGATTCATGCAAACACACACCTTCACCCTGTTTTTGCTCTTTGGTAAATTACCAGTAATCCACGTTGTAACTTCAGGGCGTGTTGAAAATTGTGCATCATTAGGTTATCTGTTAAGTTGTATTTAAGCTGTGTTAATGGCTGCTTGTGTTCCATTTATCCCCTTTTCAATTAAGAGGTCACTTTTATATTTATCAACCATCAACTTATTGGTGGAAACCTGTCTTTCCTAATATTTATGGAATATTTATTTGAGTATGTGATGTAATATTAAATGAGGTCAAACTTTGATGGAGAAAAGGTGAGATAGTCAGGGAAATAAAGAAAGTAGACAGGAGTACTGGCAGGCAAAGACAAAGGAAAAGGCTTATAGTGAGTTGTATGTGAGGCTGGACCCTAAGGAAGGAGAAGCACAGAGAAGGTCAGAAGGAGCTTCATCCTGTCTTTAAATAGCTGGGGTCAACCATCCAAAACAATGGAGCTAAAGATGTCACAGTTGTATGATGCGGATGGGACACAGACGCAGAATAAAAGTTAGCAGGTTTATTTACAGTGAAGCAAAGGCAAGATTTTGACAGCTGATGGATTTCCAGTTAGCCAATCCAAGGCTCCAATACAGACAGGTCCACAGATAAATCTCTCCACAAGGAAAACTCTCAGTAACTCACTCAGTGCAGGAATCCTGCACAGAGGAGAGCAAACAGGTGAGGCGAAGGCGCAGAGTAGCAAGCAAATATTCTGATAGAAGGCGCCGACTCCACTAAATGTTTCCAGATTAACAATCAGGCGCAGCCCATGCTGTTCCTTCCTCTTAAATAGCACACAGCAAATCTGACAATTACCAACAGGTGAGCTCCTGAAACACAAGACACACACACACACACACACACTTAGAGGGAGAGAGAGAATGAGTGAGCCGGTGCAGGAGGACTTGCGGGACCATGACAAAAGAAGAGAGTGCAGGCAGGGTGGAGAGGAGTGTCAGGGGTGATTTGTGACAAAAGAATGGCAGCAAGAGTGAAACCCAAGGTTTACAAGATGGTAGTGAGACCTGCTCTATGATGTACGGTTTGGAGATGGTGGCACTGGCAAAAAGACAGGAGGCTGAGCTGAAGGTGGCAGAGTTGACGATGCTAAGTGTCCACAATGGACAGGATGAGATATGAGTATGTCAGATGGACCGCTCAGGCTGAGGTAGAGCGGTAGAGAGGCGAGGCTGAGATGGTTTGGGCATGTGCAGAGGAGGGATAGTGGTTATATTGAACATAGGATATTGATTATGGTGCTGCCAGGCACGAGGAAAAGAGGAAGACCACAGGGAAGATACGTGGATGTGGTGAAGGAGGATATGCAGAGGGTTGATGTGACATTTGATAGACAGAATGCGAGTGATAAGGTGAGATGCAGGCAGGTGATCCGCTGTGGTGACCCCTAAAGGGAGCAGCCCAAAGAAGAACAAGATTAAAGCACTGCTTCAGATGCTTTTTTTAATGAAAATCACCCGAACACAGCAAAGCTAAATGGGGGAGAAAATGAGGGAGGTTTCATCCGCTGTTGTTTCCTCATTAACCTTAAATTATGCAAACCAGACCAGTTCCCATCCCAGTTTGTGGACAGCTCCGTTTGCTCGCTCTTGCACCACCAACCCCTTCCTCTCCTCCCCCTCCCTCTTCCTGTGAGCAGAGTGCTTTCATGTTGGCTCCAACAATCTGAGGGTCATGTCTGCTTTTCATTGCCACCCATCCCACTGCTGCTTTCCTCTGTAATGAGTTCTGGTAAGCCGACAAGGTCAGGTGGCACGGACACATGGAAATATCGTTTCTTTTTCATGTGCTGGCTCTGTGTGTTTGCACTAGATCATTTCACCATCTTTGGATGTGTGTGTGTGTGTGTGTGTGCGTGTGCACGGATGTATGGACGCACATCAAGCTACAAAGCCACCAAGGTCGGTATAAACAGAAACTCATCCATCCTCAACACACACACAGCATTTCTCTGGTATAACTCTGCTCCCTCTTGCTGAGACTGCAGTTACCTGCGCTGTCTCCACTTCAGCCTCGGGCTTCATAGAAAAAGTATGCATATTTATCTGCTCTGCTGCCATGGATGAACTTATCTGGATTGATGTGGAGGATTAGTATTTCACACCAAATCAGATGACACCCCTGAATCTGCCCTTTGGCATGTGGACTTTTTTTCAAGGGAAATAATATTAGAGAGAATTATGCATATGAGTGTCATTGTACAGGTACATGTCCTGATGAGGCTACTGCTAGAATGAATACATGAAGAGTTAAAAGTCTTTTTACTTTTGTAAAGTAAGCTTTCTTTCGTTAAGACCTAGAGTTGTAGTGATTATACAAACCAAATAAGTGCTGATGTTTTGAAGGTTCCTTAAGTCAAAGCTTCTTAAAACATTTCATCTTTCACCAGACTAGCATCCTTTAACCAGGCCTTCACCACCACACTGCACATGGCTAATTAGCATAAGCAACACGGCTAATTAGCATGTTATTATGCTTTGTATTGTGAGAAACTGTTGCTCCACAGATGTCACCGAGGACTCTGACCTGTTTCTAACTATAACAAAAATAAGAAACCAGGGAGTAACACTTAACAGGTGAAAAGTTTCTGTACAAAATTTTGCTCTTACCAAAGTGTCGAATTTGGCTCATCATAATTTTATTGATTAAACATGGCTGTTCTGACACTAAGCTGACGCTATCTTAGCTCAGACTGGCATCCATCCATGCTCTTAAACTCGTATCTAGTTCTAGACAGCATAAAAGATGGATGTAGCTACTGTGATGCCACACCTAGGATGAGGGTTTCCACTGTCACAATATTGGTTGTAATGACAAGTCATTAGCCAGCGAGTGTGTGATTTAATACCACCGATTATTCACTGTTTTGAAACAGAGTTTACAGAGGTCAAGACAGAAAGCTTTTCCCATAGACTTCTATGGGACTGCAAGTCTTTGGGGGCCACAGCTAGTCTTCAGATAGCATCCAGGTTTAAGGCACTTCCACATTGGCTTCATTTTGTCCAACTTTGAAGATGCGTCCATGTTTTTTATAGTCTATGATTCAGGTACACTCTGGACAGGTCACCAGTCCATCAAAGGGAATCATGAAAAACAAAAGGTGACCTTTATTTGATAATGAATCAGAAAGATATTGAAAATTACAGCTTATTTGTCCGTCTGAGATGCTGTTTGTGTTATTGTTTGAAATAGTACTAAATCTACCAGATTTACTTATGTACATATATGCGGAAACCACAGCTAGAGTAGCATTCAGAAGTTCACAGTGTTTTTCAGGTGGACTTGTCTGTAGAGTCCCAGAAAATAAAGTTAGCAGATATTGATGGACCGCGGCGCAGAGGAGAAGAGACTTTGAGGCAAATTACATTCAGTTGTCTGCAGCTCTGATTTCAAGTCAAACTTTGACAGGAAAACTTGTTTAAATGATAAAGTGATTCTGTCAGTTTTCATATATCATACAGTCAGTTCTTCCAGCACGATATCACTGGAGCAGCTGCAGAATTTTAGCGTTCATTTCAAACGTTATATTATAGAACTATTATGGTCAATTTCAGCATGAGATAAAGCATACTTGTATGATTGTAAAAAGTCTCAAGGATCCTCATTTGTAATTGAATCAAAATCAGTTCAAAATTCATGTGTGATCATTATTATTTTTATAGAAATTGTGTCTCAATAGACTAGTGCACTAGGAGGGGTGGCTCTCCCAGGTGGCACTGATGCATTGCTCCAGTGAACAGCATCAACTAGTGCATCAACTTTCACAGTCTAATTTAGGTGTCCTGCCTTCCTGTTTCATCACTCTAACCTACCACAGATATACCCATCATGTGTCCTTTGCAGAAATGGTGGCACGTCCAGCTGCCCGTAATTATTACTGCTATACCAAGCGTTTTACTCTGGCATGGTGCACATGCAGTAGCCTAGTGGTGACCATGACTGAAGCAGAGGTGGTCGTAAAAACTATTTAGGAAAGTTTCCCAAATATGGATTCAGCCTCGTCCTGGTCTGAGGCTGATCTGCAGGAAACACTGAAAAACACTAAGTAGCCTGTCCGCTACTGAGTAAATGTGTCATGAATTAATCAATGAAATTAAATAAATAAATAAATGTATCATCTCTATTTAATTAATTGTTTCAAGGCTCCTGTGTATGGAGGCAGAGCGTGAATCAAAATTGAGTGCAGACATCCGGGATCTTGTGTGAAAATAATAACCTGACTAGTGAAAGAGTAAGGTAAGGAATCTTACTCTTCAGCGTGAATTTTTTTTAAAGAGACCATCTTTTATTACCACTGAGTGAATTAAGGGATGTGTTAGGACGAGACAGGAGAGGGAGAAACTCAGGACGCAATAGTGGCAGCAGAAACTATGGAGAAGGTAAAGAAGTTGCAAAAGATTTAAAGTAATAATTTTTTTTCACATGTGAAGTTTAAACAGTTCAATTCCGCGTCAGACAATTCAGCAATTAAAACAACAGCCGTGGTGTTTGATTTGAAAACAGGGAAAAGAGAGTCTGTCTTTCAACAGAATTGTAACACAATTATGAATAAGTAAAAAAAACAAAAGTAATAATTTTATAATGGAGTACTGGGATAAACTTCCCAGGTTTTGTCGGTGTCATTTTATTTGTCTATCTTTAGTAGAGCTTAAATTTTGATCTTACAGTCAAACCTAAATTTATATTTTTGTCATAAAACACCCAGAATAGATGTCAATTATACTCCATTACTATGTGATAGAAAAGCTATATATTCACATATAATAACTTAACTTGATAACTTAATAATATAATAATATTAAGTTGATACAATAAACAACTAGACCACACAGCAATGGTTCAATGTTTCTGCATCATCCACTGTTCTTCATGAGTCATTTCACCGTGGCTCAACAGTGAAATGGAAAATGGGAATTTCAAAACAGCCCTCTCAAGCAGTGAAACAGCTGTCAATTTACCGTCTTGGTGGAGCTACAAAGCAGTGGCAGTGAGCTGGGAGATCCCGCCCGTCTTTCTCCACCTGGATCCATCGCCCTTGATGCGCACTTTCAAGGACACCTGGCAAACTCCATGGAGGAGCTCAATAATGTAAGCAACGACCCCCAAAGAGCCCAAAGCAGCTGCTGCTCAGGCAGCCGCTCAGGAAGAGATGCGTGTAAGTAGGTGTGAAAAAGTAACAGGAGCATCGAATGGAAAGAAGGTGTTTATGTAGAGTCCTTCCAATAGCACCATGCTAATGCTGGCCGAGCCCTTTGCTCTCAAAACAGCATCAGCGCTTCATTTCATGGATGTTGGAAACATTTCTTTGAGATTCTGCTCATTGTTGACACGTTTCTATCACATCATTTCTGCAAAATTTCCTTCAGCCGCACCTCCATGCTCGCAAACCTCCTGCATCCCCAGAGGTGCCACTGAGGTCACTGGCGTGTTTGTCAAGCTACAGTAGCTTTAGACGGCATTTGTGTTACACTGTTTATCATGCATTAACGATGAAAAATGGCAAACTGTGGTCAAAGCAATGCATGCGTTAGCCATCGCTATAGATGCAGATAACACGTCATATCGTTCTTTTAAACCAACAGAGTTACAGTTCAGGGACTCTTTCGACTCCAGGTAAACGAAAATAACTGCAGATTTAATAAAGTAATATGTAAGAATGATATTGAATATTATACTCGTGAATCAGGTGTTTCTATGTTATTTTATTAGGTATTTTAAAAAACTATGAAAAACTTAATGAACTGTTAATGAACTCAAAAGATAACGATAGAGGTCAGAGACTGAGAGCAGGGCTGAGGAGAAGCAGTACGCCAAATCAAATCGAGCCCGCAGCTCTGATTTCAGGTCAGTTTGTTTCAGTGATGTGAGTAATCCTGTCCGCGTTTATATTTTATAACTAGTTGTTCCAGCGTTACATCATAAAACATTTTTTTTTTGCTGTTGATTTAAAAAAACAAGGGTTGAATGTATTGAGCCTTTTTTTTTTATCCTCACCACCCTCTCAGAGGCTGGTTGTCTATGTGAACATGGAGCTTTTCAGTCAGGTTGTTCTCCTCCTTCCTCTCTCATCAGCACCACTGTGGAGACTGGGGTGTTTCAGAACATTTGAGCATTATCTAAAGGTTTCAAGCCCCACCTGCACAATTTTATGCACTGAACTGCTGCAACATCACTGGATAACTGCATGAATGTGCATGCAATGTTAGAACTATATTAAGCAAATTATGACTAACATTAGATTTTGATAACCTCAACATAGCTGCAAATTCCCACTAGGTGGTATCTCCAGTCTGCATCATATTCACACAGGGTGTGGTTTTCCATAAGTTGTGTAACAGAATGAAGAAAAACATCGAAAATTTGTGCACTTTTCATCCATTTCATCTTGTCAAGGGACAATAAATAAAGCATACCTGTACCTTGTGCAGAGCAGTACTGCGGATTTCGCTGTCTCTTAAGTAATGCTGCTTCGTGACGAGGTCAGAGTTTGGTTAAAATCGTTAGCCACATTTATTGAACTGATTAAGCAAAGGTAAATGTCCGTCTGTGATAAAACAAAAGCACACATGCTCACACTGTGTGTGTGTGTGTGTGTGTGTGTGTGTGTGTGTGTGTGTGTGTGTGTGTGTGTGTGTGCAAGTGTGAAAACTGAGCCCTCTTCTCACCTCCTGCAAGCCCTCCGCCCACCACCTCAGAGCAGCAGATGACATTTCATCAAATATTTATAAAAAAACAATCTCTGAACAGCATAATTAGAGCCCGGGTTTAATGTCGGCCCGATCCCCGGGCTCCGATTTCACTGCCGTCCTCACTGTGCAGTTATGGAAACCAGTGCCGCAGTGTCTACATCCAAACAGGCTCCCAGTGAGCACCGTGCCATGTGATGTCTTGTAGAGCACCTCGCCAGTTCCTCACATATGAATTACCATTTAATTTCTCCCCCCACTCCCTTTTCCCACTGTCATTCCTGTTTATCTCACTAGATGTTCACAAAGCAGCTGCAGTGTAATCTGCTGACAAGATGTACACACACACATTTGGCGTCAGACAGTGCATACCCCCTGAATGGTTTGCAGAAGAAGCGCTGCCGCTGAGCACATTATTATATTTTCAGGTTATTAATTACTTTCCAATTACTTAAACAAATATGCTACATTGAGCGCCTAATTTCCCTGCTAAACTGCAGCAGATGGATGTGGCTTTGGCTCGAGCTGGCTAGCACTTTGTGCCTCAGCATAAAAGAGAAGCACAGAGATGGAGAGGAATAGCATGCACTGGTTGCTGCTCTGCTGTTTTAGCTATAGAACATTAGTTAGTTGGTGAACCCTAAATCAGGGCATCGGGACGGGTATGTTTTCTGTGCAGCCTTGCAGAGAAGCAGCTGCTATTAATTATTCCTTGAAAAGTTGTGGCTGTTTGACATTTTGGGAACAGTTTTTTTTTTTTTTTTTGCATCCAGTTGTAAATGACCTCTTAGACACCATTTTCTAACCTTGAACTGTTAGTTTTGGGGAGGGGGTGATGGATGCTCAGCTTGCATTAAAGAGGTACACACCTACACTCCCTTCCAAAAGTATTGGAACAATGAGGCCAATCCCTTTATTTATTTATTTATTTATTTATTTTGATGTAGTCTGAAAACATTTGGGTTTGACAAAATAATAAAAAAAGCTTTTATGTCCACGTTTCTACATCTGGATCTGTTGCACAGTTCAGAAGACATCACCGCTTGTCTCAACTCACCCATTTTTCTTAACAGATAAACTTAAAATGGATTAAAGTGAATAAACTAAATATTTAGTTGCAAATCCTTTGCTTGCAATAACTGAATCAAGCCTGTGACCCACTGACATCATTAAACTTTTACATTCTTCTTTTGTGGTGCTTTTCAGGCTTTCACTGCAGCCTCTGTCAGTTCTTTGGTTTTTTTTTTTTGGGGGGGGGGGGGGGGTTAATCCCTCCAGCCTACTCTTTAGCAGGTAAAACAGGCTTTAATTAGTTTTGGGTAATTTTTTTTTT
>JAVDPK010002565.1:835308-858236 GCA_034780415.1 Cichlasoma orientale | reverse complement strand
CTCATAACTGTTGTAGTCACCACCGCTTTCAGTTACACAGTTGCTGCAACAAAATCCGCTGTGAACATCACTGACTGACCACCACATCTGAAAATAGCATAGCGTGCGGTGTTGCTTACCACAAGGTCAATATCCGCCTGCACCTGATGACGACCCGCTGATGTCAGTCCACGCTGACAGCTTTCTGATGTGCTGATTTTGGAGAAACTCCCCCCTCAATGAGCGCTCCAGAGGCTTTGGCCAGCAGCGCATGGGAAACACAATCTAGTAAAGCCAATAATGGAAGAGCGGTGGTTTAAAGAAGAAGCAGAAAATCAAACCCACAACAACAAGTCGCACTTGAAGCTATCCAAACAAAACTAAAAGAGAAAATGTGAAAATCAAGACCTGCGAAAAGCATTCTGCGCCTGCCTTCCATAAGCTGAAGGCCCCCCTTTTTTTTCCCAAGGAAGAAAAAGTATGACTGCAAGAAGTAACTCGCCGTGGCCTGTGTTACAGCTGTGAAATTATCTCTGTGTGTTTCCTCTGAGCTGCATGACAATGAAAAGGCAAAATGTCAACACCTTGTTTTCCCCGCAAATATTTAAGAAAACTGTGACTGAAGGAGAAGTCCTGGGAGAGGGAAAAGAACACAGAGGGGAGAATCAGCTGAAACATTCATGCGCCGGTTTTTCCCTGATGCTTCATCTTAATTACCGCCGTGCAAGCCATGCAAATCCGATTGGTCGTTTATGCCAGGAAATTCATAACCACGGTGCGATATTAATTACTCCGGTAGGATTCGCGCCGTATTTGATATGCACAAGGCATTGCGGTCATTACCAGCCTTGTGTTTCAGCCTCAGCCCTGCGTGTCAGCGGTAATCAAATCTAAACGTTGACAACAACACATTCACTAATCAATATAGGATGGGAGGGATCCTTTGATGCTGGAATTTTAATCTCTTTTCTTTCTCTCTCGTGTGTGTGTGTGTGTGTGTGTGTGCGCGCGCCTCGATCTGTGTCAATATTCCATTAGTATCTCTCACACACAACTCTATTAATTTCTCTCCCAGGATGCTCATTGGATTTCCTGATTTAAAGCACGTCTTTTATGTCCCATTGTTCCTAAAGACATTAGATTAAGTGGAGTCAAATGCAATTATGGCACACGGTTGTTCAGCGAGGGCAAGTAGGGTTATGTGTCATATTTGAGGGCAGTATAGGGAGAGAAGATGTATGCCATACTGTGATAATCACACAATGTTCCCCAGTTCTCCTAAAGCATGACCCAGAGAGAAAGATGAATGGGGGGAAGTGGGGGGCACGTGAGAAAGAGTAAACTAAAGAGAGAAAATGGATAGAAAGTGATGGACAGATGAAGAGAGCTGGCCCTTAACTTCATCAGTGGAGCAACACTGACCTCTCCTGGCAAACACGCCTCTCTCGTCGGTGTCATTCATGCGCTTTAACTCCCCGCCAGTGGCTTTAAAATTGCTTTCTTAAATCATCCACCGTGTGAGTGAGAGGGAACATAGATCAAGCACGCTGAGGAGTAGAAATAATGAGGAAAAACACAAAGCACACTGCCAATTACTGACTCAGGTTCTACATTGCTCTTATAAAAATGTAATCAATCACTCGCTCCAGTGTAGGCCACACACAATGCAGCCCCCAGTTTAACACCCTGCTGCCACAGAGACAGGGAAAGGTCACCGGTGGGAGGGGGGTAACAGTGAGTTCCTGTTTATAACACAGCCGCACTTATAGTAAACTTGGAAATGAGGGTTAAAGAGAAATGAAGCGCGCACAATGACAGTCAGCATTTCACTCTCATCCATATTCAGGGGAAACGTGCAGCTTTTCCCTCTGAGAAACCCGAGCAGGACTCGATCCTTTATAAGAGCTACAGTGCACTTTCAGACCGGCACCGAGGATGCCACCTGAAACCCATAGCAGCTTGAGCATGTTGGGGAGGAGACTGGGTGGAGATGACGGTTGCCCCAGGGGTCCTCCGAGGCCCAGGCGCGCTCATTAATATCTCCAGCTTATGTGGGGTACCGTGGATAACAAACAGAAAGTGAAAAAGAAGCCAAAAACTGGAGGCAAGCGCACTGATGTGAAAGCATGTGACGTGGTATTTATCCATGGACTCCTGTGACGCTTATGTGTGCTCATAAGCAAACATGAAACATCCACACACACACGTGCACGCACACTTTCATTTCCCACTCTCAGTTCATTTTGACCATTCACACACTGCAGCCGGAAAACCTTAAAAAATCCAGCTCCCGTGCAAACAGCTATCAGAAACCATTATAATGAAAAAGAAATCCGTGTGTGTGTGTCTCCCTCACAGCCGTCCTCTGCCTCCACTAATGATGTATTGGCACGCGCACTGCAGCCACACAGCCATTCACAGGGCTGGCGCGTGTTAATGGTCCTGGCACCCCGAGCCCCCAGTAAAGTGATACATCCAACTGGCTTAGTGGGCGCACATGCAGTCAGGACCGAACAGATGCCACTCATTTCTGCTGGCCAAAGTGACCCAGCAATAAGCTGGCTAAGCACCTAAAAAATCTCAGCAAGCTAGTAATGAGAGAAATGAAGTCTCTGCTGTGCGACAACACAGCGTGGCGCCCCGCCACGGTGACCACCTTTCTCGCTCTCCTACTTTCTGTTTGTCCTTTTCCTGCTCTTGCCAGTTTTTTTTTTTTTTTGGGGGGGGGGGGGGGCTGATCCTGGCTTATTTGATATTTTTACTGACCCTCACTCAGTCTCTGTCTTTTTCTATGCTTTTCATTCAAAATTCAATATTCTTTTGCACCGCTGTCCTCTCACTGGGCAGCACTGGTATGTTTTGTGTGTGTGTGTGTGTTCATGCTTGTGCGGCTGTGTGTATCGCTGCTAGCTGATGCGCTCTATGACATATTGAGGAAATAAAAAGCTCCTCTGCGGGGACGGCTGTGGCCCACTAATTAAACACCTCCTATGCGACCTTATTGCAGGCGCCAGTTGCCATAGAATCCAGCTACATCTTCTGGGGCCTGCGTCAAACTGCATCTCCTCCATCCCTGAATCACAGGAAAGAGGGGGAAGGAGAGGAAGGGCAGGAAGCTGCAAGGTCATTACCAAAAAAAAAAACAACCTCAATTACTAAACAAAATAAGCTTGCACAGAGCGGAGATATTGACTTGCAAGACAGACTTGTTTTCACAGCTCCGTGAATACTTTCAGTGCGGCAATTTTGGAACAATTTGCCCATGATCTGTTCATGTAAATAGCTTAATATGTAAACAGCAGCGTGGTTCACAATGTGCAGCTATTTAATAGCTTTTTAACACCGTTCGTTCTTAGGCGGCTTACTTTGTACACAAGATTATGTTTATCTCACAGACGGTGACACAAATAATGCAACTGTAACATAAAAAAACTGGTTCGTCAAAGATGAAATTGGTTTCATGCAGCTAGAATCAACCTTATAAGCATTTTGATAACATTAAAAAAAAAAAAAAAAGCAGCAGAGCTCTTGTGAATTAGTGCGGGTGACACTAAATATTGTAATGTGTGGGGAAAAAAAAGATACACAAACATCAAGGCCCGAGGGGAAATGTTACTACAAACATCTTCCTGAATTAGATAACCAGGGACTAATTTGCACTGTCTCGTTTGGCCTTTCAGGTTTACTCCTAACAGCATTGCATCTTTAGTCATTAGATGAAAGCATGCCCTCGTCTGTCTTTATGTTGTTTTGCTGGCTGTGTCATACTCAAACTTTATCCACTGTATATAGAAGTTTTAAGCACAATAACAAGGTTTGCAAAGTTAGGCCCAACACGACATTTAGAACGTTTTTTTTTATTCTCACTGGCAGAGAAAAGGTTCATCTTTAGAGCCATATAATAACCAAGGAAAGTCAAGAACGAGGATCCCGCATGTGCACTAAGGATGGAGGGTTCCCCACAAGTTTTCATAATTGCAAGTGTTGGAGTGAATATGCTGCCAGCAATTGAATGTAATAGTCGGAGAGATCTGTGTGTGTGTGCTGGTGTGTGTTTGCGTGTCTGCAAGGGTCAGGCCGGCTGAATGAAGGTGTCCTCTGATTTGGTCCGTTGTGGGTCGGGGGTCAGCGCAACAGACGACTCAGCACCTGTCACCGGTCGAGTCCCGCTCATCACTCACCGCCTCCATATGCTGCCCATTAAAATCAGACATGTGGGCACTCGGCTGGCAAAGTCCACACACCCAGTGACCCTCTTCACATCTGTTGACAAAGTCTTAAACACATGCAGCACGGAGAAGGGGGGAAAGGAGAGTCGGCGGGGGAGGCAGAACAAAGGGAAACATTTACATGCTAAAAATTCCCTTTCCCGAGCACACTGGAGTAAACTGTGTGACAGATATACCAATTTCAGTGTGTGGCTGCTATGTTAAAATGTGCCCATATGGAAACAATGGCCATGGCAAAATGGTTATGCAAGAAAAAGTTATGCCATAAAAGCAGCAGATAGTGGATGCAAATCCAGTTATGTGCACAACCCCCTCAAGGGTTTCACGATTTGCTTGCCTGAGGTGGCCAGAGGGATGGAGAGGAATTAGTCTGTGGTGGCCGTGGCGCTGAGTGACTGGCTACGCATTCCTGTTTTCTTCCCTTAGAATTTGTAATTTTACAGTTTCTCAGGGAAAAAGGTTAATTTATTCAAAAGTTAGCCAACAAAATACTTATGTTGTGTTACTTTTAGTGGCAATTTTAGCCTTACAATTCCAAATCTTAAAGGATAAGGTATGATTTTACTTTTTCAGCATCAATGAAATGCTTAAGTCACAATGTACATGTAGGGTTAATGCAAAATCAACTAAAAGGCCTGTGATCACCATAACAACAACATGTCTCATGGTGCAACAGTGTATCTCAGTGATCTGTTTTTGGGACATTAACAGTAATGGAGCACTGATCCAGGACGCTGAGAGCACTAACTGAGACGAGAAAGACAGAACACATTTCTCACATATTGGCTTCTCTTCATCGGCTTAATGTTGAATCCAGAATCAAATGTAAAATCCTTCTGCTCACATACAAAATCGTCAATAATAGCATTGCCCCATCAAATCCTAAAGACCTCACAGTGCTTTATCCTAACAGAGCACTTTGCTCTCAGACTGCTGGCTTGCTTGTGGTTCTCAGAGTTCTCAGAGCCTTCAGCTTTCAGGCGCCTCTACTTTGGAACCAGCTCCCAGTTTGGATTCGGACGACAGACACCCTCTCTATTTTTAAGGTTATAAAACTTCCCTTTTTGATAAAGCTTATAGTTATGGCTGGATCAGGTGACCCTGAGCCATCCATTAATTAGGCTGCAATAGACTTTGGCTGCTGGGGGACTTCCCATGATGCATCGAGCGTTTCATCTTCACTCGTCTCTTTTTACTCCCTGTGTGTTTATACGGCACTATTGTAATCATTAGTAATTATTAAACTCTGGCTCTCTCACAGTGTGTGTGTTTTGTCCTCTCTCCCTCCGCTCTCTCTTCTTTCCCCTTATCCCCAACCAGTCGAGGAGAATGGCTGCCCCTCTCCGAGTCTGGTTCTTATGGAGGTTTCTTCCTGTTAAAAGGGAGTTTTTCCTTCCCACTGTCACCAAGTGCTTGTCCACAGGGGGGGGGGGTCATCTGACTGATTTCTTTCTAATCTTGTAGGGTCTTTACCTTACAATATAAAGCGTCATATAGCAACTTAACTGACCTTAATTTCTAACATAAAAATGTTGATAAAAGTCACAAAAAATTATTTTATTATCCTCCAATAACACTAAAGTGTTGAAATTGTGAATTTCTGAGTATTTTAATGAACGTCCTATAAAAGGTTTAGCTGCTCCTCTGACATGCTGCCCTGCTCTGCAACACCGCCTGCTGTCACAACCCCTCCACTGCCTAAGTATACCTACACCCAGGGATTTTTACTCCCAAGTTTCTATATGCAACATGTTCACAGAGAGACGAAACCTAGACAGCAAATCTGAACTATACTCTGCTGCTATTATAAAATACTTCACACTTGAGTAGCTTAACTCAATTATTGGCTGTAATGATAACGGCATCAGAGTGCATTTGTAACGGCAGTGTATTTTGTGTTTAACGGATCTCAAACTCTCTTTTTTTTAAATCAGGACAACTTTACTATAGTCAGGTTATCAGTGTTTAGGCATGCAAACACAAAACACTGCCTGGTTCTGTTCAACAAGGTCAACTTTTGTGCACAGTATGTGAGTGAGAATATACATTTGCACCCTGCTTCATTTGCATAAAACATTTATCTTACTTTCTTTAGGATGAATGGTGTCTCTGTCTCTAGAAAGTTCTAGAGCAAGTGAAACAAACTGTATCTGCATGCCTTGATATGGTTCTAACTAAAGTTCATTAATTTTCTATTTGTATTTTAATAGAACCAACTGCTTTGTCCAAGGCAGCAGCAGGAATAATCAGCTGTATGGTTTAAAAGCTGCATGTAAGCAGTTTAACCTGAATTAGACCTTTACTGGAGAATAGCCAGTAGCCAAGGTAAGGCCATGCATATAAGTGCAGTCTGAGAGAGAAGCAGAGAAATCAAATGAGGGACTTGGAGTTGAAAGGAAATCTCTGCAGAGATTACACGGCTGGAATTTTATGCACTAGGTGTGCATGCATGTGTAATTTGGTGTAAATGTGTGAATCTGAGCATGTGTGCAGGCGTGTATGATTGCAAGATGCCCATGTGTTTGTGTATGTGCGTAAAAAAAAAAAAAAAGATTCTGAGAGTATGCCTGAGTGACTGTAAAAGAAATGCAGAGGGCATTCGCTTCAAACGGATAGTATTCAAAGAGCAGGCAGTTTCAAAAGGAGACAGCACTGAGGGCAGTTGAGTTTGAACGGTGTTTGTGCAAAGCAGTCTGCCTTTAAAATAAAATAAAAAAGACAAGAAGAAAATTAATTCCTGAAGTGCATCCGCTGAGTTTTCTTAGAAAGGGAGCAAATATTAGGGAATATAAAGAGAAAGTGGTGGAGTTAGACAGATGTGTTTATAGGGTGCTTACTAACCGACCAGGGAGCAGAGAGAGGAGGGAGTTGTGGACTGGAAGGCAAGTCAGAGAACTACAGGGAGAGTAAGAAAGGGAGAGAGAGAGGAAAAAAAAGGGACACATAGAGGGAGAACAGTGGCCCGGGGCGCTGCTACGTGCTGTGCCTCCTTTCTCCCCTTTCTTCAGGAGACTCAGAAAGAAGGAAAAGACAGGAGACTAAAAGAACAAAAACCCACTTTCTGCATGTACCTATGGGACCACTTGAGCCAGTGGTGCCCCATATAGCTGCACCGATCTGACCTCAACGCTGCAGGAGTGATGGCTAGTGAATTACCATGTGGCCCAGTGCCCCATCATGCCAGCTCCCTCACACACATAATAAACACACTCTATCACAGTTCGGCCCAACCACACCGCCCAAAGAGAGCATATTAATTATAGATACACATTAAATTACTTTCATTACCTCCCCTGCTCAGTCGACGGGACAGAGACAGGAATGATGGATGGAAAGGGGTTTGCTTTACCTCCCCAAGTAGCAAACGCCCCTTCTTTTACTTTCTCTCACCCTTTTCCAGCACGTTCATTCTTTATTTTGCGCCAGTTACCCTGTGACTTGAATTTCCATGTTTGTCTTTCCCATTTTTCCCCCAAATGATCCCAACTTTTTAATTGTGACAGGTAGACAATGGGAATGTCTATTCTTTGTCACATGGGAGAGAGTAAAGTGTCCAGTGGGTTGTAAGGATAGAAAGATGCACCCTGGAGATTGCTGCTTGAATGAATGAATGCATGAAGAACCATGGTGCCTTCTGGATTCAGCAGGAAATCTTAATTTTCTTTATATTAAATATTAAATGTGAATCATGGAAAACAAATACCTTACCTAACTTCATCATGGGAATGTTGTAATACAGAACTGTGCAAATGAAGTTGTTGCTAATCAGAGGATTTCCTGCTTTCATAATTCCATCAGTTTTAACAAAATCTCCAACACCACAGGCTGAAATCCAGCCCCAAACCACGAGTCACCACCATGTTTTACAGATGGCTGTAGATACTCACCCTCTGACCTCGCTAATGACCTCCTCCATTTTGAACCCCAAAATTTCAAATTTGAATTCATCACTATATGAATTTTGTTGCTGATTTTCACTCCATTTCTGGTGTAATTTGGCATACCTCAGCATTATCTTACCTTTTCCACCTCTTTCTCTTCCTTAACAATCACCTTGTTGGTGCAAAAATACTATTTTATGCCTGTGAGCCCTGTCCAGCTCTCCTAGAGCAGGGGTCGGCAAATGGTTTGGCTCTGGGGCCACACTGACTTTTTGAAATTTGACAAATGGGCCGGGCCAGCAGCAGATGCATATGTATCAAACATAAACATAAAAAAGGCATTACAGTGTTAATACTTAAATTTACTTTTAGTGAGAACAGAATCCTCAACATCAGTCATAATTATGATTTGATTTGATTTGGGCAATTCTGTACCAATCTTCATTGGGCCGGATTAAAAAGACCAACGGGCCGGGTGTGGCCCCCGGGCCGTAGTTTGCCCACCCCTGTCCTAGAGTAACTGCCTGTCTCCTGGAATCTCCTCCATGCTCTTGACACAGCAAACCTTCTGGCAATGGCACATATTGATGTGCCATCCTGGAGGAGTTGGACTACCTGTGCAACCTCTGTAGGGTCCAGGTATCACCTCGTGCTACCAGTAGTGACTCTGATCCTAGACAAATGCAGAACTTGTGAATAAAGTCAGAAAAGATGAAGAGAGAAAAAGTGTCAGTGGCGTCCACCTGTAAAACCATTCCTGTTTTGGGGGTTGTCTCATTGTTGCCGCTCTAATGCACCTATTGTTAATGTCATTAACACCAAAGCAGCTGAAACTGATTAACAACTCTGCTACTTAAACTTCTGGGATATTGATCTGGTCAGTTAACTGACTTAATGCTGTACTCTGATTTGAAAGTGTTGTTTTCTTGAGCAGCGTATAAAGAAATGAGGGGTGGCTCAAGACTTTTGCACCATACTGTATTTCCAGCAGTACTTGGAGAAACTTGCCATATAAGATAGATTTGATTAACTTTTTCAGAGATTATATTATAAATTCGAAATCAATCACAAGAAACCTGACATCTGTATGCTCAAATGAAAATGTGGCTAATGTGGAAATCGAATCTCTGCCGTGTTATCTGCCTTATCCCTCAGCGCAGTCCCTGAGCAAATAACCATGCACCACATCTCTGCTTTAACCCTAAATGCCACTGCAGGCTTCTCAGTGTTTCCGTGTATATATGTGTGCACACTTGTCCTCCTTCGCTGCGTTCTATAAGTTTGATCTCACTGCAGCGAGGAAAGCATTACATTGGGCGCCTCTGCTTGCTCAACATCCCTGGGTCTATCTAATCTCTGCTGCGCCGAAACATCCCATTCAATTTCTTCTGTTGATAGATGCCAGTGCTCTTTGAGCCCTTTGGGAGTACATTCTTTCTCTCCTGCTTGTCTCCAACTTTTCGCTTGTGCAAGACCACTCCAGATTCATCAGGTCAGCCCCCCTATTGTAAACAACTAGGATCTGATTTGCACAGATCCAAAGGTCAGGAGAGTGGCTGACAATCAACATCCAGACACCAGTCTGTGAACCTTATGCGGCGTAAATAGGATGCTTTATGAAGAGTGATACCCACTTAGATTCACGCACTCCCGAGCTCGCTGCTTGTTTAACAAGAACTGACAGTTACTGTAACTGAGAGCTGCCTGTTACACTTAGCACATGGCGATGCATTCTAATTGTAGTCTTCATTAAGAGATAAGTAAGAAACAGGCACTCTACATTAGCACTACTCTTCCAGTTTAGGACCTCGCTTTTTAAAATTTACAGCCGGATGCCACTTACTGTTTCCAGCTAGTTTGCAATTAAATTATATTTTGCTGCAACGTCAGCAGGCCACCTTTGAAAAACAAAACAACCTCCGATCCTATTGAGGTATATTGAGCAAGACACTGCAGCCCGTGATGCAAGGGGAATGAACACCAAAAGAACCCTTTAGTAAGGATGTGGCCCGTGTTTATTGAGAGCACGACCACATAAGATTGCATTAACTGTGAAATTACTACACAGCAATGCAGGAGTGCAGAATACCTCAAGGCATTTTATTCACGACTGTTTATTTTTTTGCTGCACAGCACTTTTCAACCAGCATTGCCTAGTCACCCGACCACCTCCGAGACCCTCTGGAGAGCCAAAAGTCTTTCTTTTTCTTTTTTTTTTGCTATTGGGCATGGAGGACAGCATTTATGGAACTCCACAGGAACAAACATTATGAGAAGGACAGCCTGTAGAGGAGGGTCAGCAGGCCAGAGGGGAGCGCGAGGTGAGAGCGAATATAATAATGACAAACAGATTCCTGGCCGCAGCACCCGCAGCCTCGTCTCTGGGGTACCTTTCCACCTTGTCATGTCCAAAGACCTTGTATAATACTCAGCGAAGGGACAGGAGATGGCAAACACGTGTGTATGTGTACTCGCCTGTGCATTTCTAATTTATTGGCCCACTGATTTGCTGATGCGTGTGAGGCCGCATACAAGAGCACTAGCCCGGAACACCCGGGCTTTGCTTCATTAGGCACTCGCACCCTTAAGCTGCTGACATTTCCAAACTTGCTCCCCAGTTTTCTAATTGTCGTGAAACACAGCCACCATCATTGAAAAGCTGCACGCTATGATGGCATTTCTTGAGCACTGCTTACCTCACTGGGTGAAGCATGCTTTCATACATGCCGAGTGGCACAAAAAGTGAGGAAGGAGCTTAAACAGGACTAGTCTTCCTTCTCATTTGAAGACCCAAATAATCATCCACAACAAACAGCAGACCTGATTTAATAGATGTGGAATTATTAAGGCCAACTACATTTGATTTGAAAAGAATCAGAACAGTATCAGAAAGTTACTCTAACCTTCAAACATAAACCTTCAAATTATTACTCAGACAAATGCATTCAATAATACAAGCAAATACACAGCATTAAATCAATTAACAGTTCATACAAATCCATCTTCCCTCTATAAGAAATGTCACTGCTAAAATGTCAACACAAAATTATTTCGTCACATTTTATGTTTCAGTTTGAACTGAATAAATACTGACAAAAAGTTCAAAAGACATTATTATTATTTGCTGTTGATTACAGAACGATCACAAGTCAGCACAAGAGTCCAAAAACAGGCTTTGTGCATGTGCATTACAGATTTTACAAAGAATAAAGATTAACCAAAGAGGGGATTAAACATCTGTTTCACCTGTAATGTGTGTCTGGACTTGCAGATACAGTATTTCGAAGTTCACAGAGACAGCTCACAGTCCCCTGAGGTTACATACAGCGTATGACCACACAAAGACGTACTCAGTGGAGATAAAAATTGCATCAAAGAAAAGCAAGTGTGTGTGTGTTCATGATCAAAGATAAAAAATAATAGACGCGCAGCCAACTTTTGATCTCGCATGTTGAGGCTGTGCACCTTTCGGGACGCTCTGTGATTCCGCTGAGACGTCCAGCGAGTTATTCTCAGCAATACAGCGCAAACAAAGATGGGAAACATCGCAGGCTAAGAGGAAACTACACAGTTCAGCATTACCGAAGAGTCGAGGCAGGTACAGTCGTGTTGTTATGCCGCTAGAGAGCAGACAGACAAACTGACAGAGTGGACCACTGACTATAAATTATGGTTGAAACTAACAATAAGAAATAATCTGATTTTTTTTTCATTAATATGTTGAATTTTAGTCCGCTAAGAAAGAAAACGGTAAAATATGAAATAAACTTTGAAAATATATTTAAAAAAATATATATAGCTAGAAGCTGCAAAAGTTCGACATACGTGCTGTTTTTTGTAACTGTGGCTCAGTCGACCACTTCGGTCCAGAGTGAAACGTCTCTGAACTCTCCCGACTTTGATCCACTGGCTTTCACCTGCAGCGGCAGCAAGAGTTAAACGTCTTACCTCGTACCTTGTTACAGTACTCGCATTACTTTTTTGTAGTAACAAGTAATGTAACACGTTTTGCAATTCATGTCATCGGTTCAGTTCTACTCAAATGTTACTTTTTCCTCAGTGCACAGGTACACACGAGACCCCTGAAGGTTCTTATCTATAATCAAATATTATGATGTCATCATGCTGCCTAGGAACCACCCACCAATGTTAATGACCCATTTTCAATCTTTCTGCATCTGTAACACCTTATAAAAAACATTGTATCATTTTAATTTTTATAACCTCTCATTTATACCCACAAAACTTGTTATCATATATATATTATGGCACCATGACCTAATTAACCATCTAAAAGCCTAAATAACATTGCCTTATTAGAGTAGAGCAATACATGGACATTGGCATGCATTTGTTATAGTAAGATGTGTCTTACTGGCAGATAGCTGCATACTAGTGGAAGCTATCCAAACCAGCATTACAGAACTGATGTTTTGTGCTGTATGAAGAGAACAACAACAACACAAAGAATCAGAGACTCTGCCTGAGAGAAGAATGTCTCAGCTATAAACAGCTCTGCATGAAACTTGATGAAGCACCTGCAAAATTTAGCACAACTGCTTCACAACGCTGCTGGTGGGGAGGTCCACCGATAAAGAGGATGATGCCAGAGAAACAACTCAATAATAACTTCTAGGATTCGTTTCCAGTGTCACTCCGTTACCGTATAGGAGCTAATATCAATTTCCAGTGAGGTAGATCAATACAATCAAAGGTTAATGTACAATAGGTTACGTGCCTTCAGAACAGCAGGCCAATGAATGAATTGCAAAGATGTTTTTGGTAACACAAAGGTACTCTAACAAGATGCAGCCTTTGCTCTACTTTTTGCTAATTGGCAACTGTAAACACGCTAAACGAACACGGTGAATATAGTCACTGTACCAGTGAGAAATCCGCAGGTTTAACAATGTTAAGCAGGTTAGGACGCTGATATTAGCAATCAGCTCAAACTGGCATACAACCTGTTTGCATGTCTGCAGTCTCGGTGCTGTCTGCTGTTTGAGAGACTTTACAGTTCATCTAATGTCAAAGTAATTGCTGGCTGACTGAACGAATAAATCAGTGAGTTAAAAACGAGCAGGAGCGAGCTCAAAGCAATCTGCACCGAGATCAACCTGTGCAGCTACACCTATCATCCCACTGCATTCACGCTAAACGGCGCAATCACATTTCATTTCGTTTCTGCGCTCTCTGGGTCCTGCTGGGCTGCGCTCGTCTCCGCCTCCTCGGATTCAGGCTGCTCCATCTCTGCCGCCGAGATGCTCACCTGCTCCTGGCCCTCGGTGTTGTTTTGGTTACGCTCTCCGTCTTCTGCTCTCTTTTCTTTCTCCAGCATGTGGTAGTAGTAGATGTTCATGACGAAGAGAAAGAGCCCGCCGGTTGTGATGACCGAGCCACACATGAGGAAGAGGTACTTGTAGTCATCAAAGAGGTCCACCAGTAACCCTGTGTGGAGGAGGGCAAAAAAACCAAATCAAACTAAACACAGCATAGTGCGAATAAAGTGTGTAGATTGCAAGTTTGAAGGTGAACAGCAAGATCAGACTCAGATTTGGCTTCTGTGTGTGTGCGAGAGAGTGAGAGTGAGCGCAGGCCAATTTGTGAAGAGCCATTTCGGAAATGACAGGGGGCCATTACACCCTTCTTGGCTCTCCTGCATCTCCGGGAAGGCAATTTGGATGGCTGCTACCAAAACGAATCAGAAGAGAGGCCCATTCTCACAACCATAAATATCCAGCTCAAGTCTGCAGAAAAGTGACAAATGTGGTTTAGATCAGATTTGAGCCTGCAGCTTTACGGAGTCCTAAGTGCACAACTCGCCCCGACCCCCTTTTTTTCCCCCCCTCCAGACACGGATCGATGGGCGAGTGTCGCGGTCTCGCTCAGTTTCGGCGTCTGTGACTCTCCACCTCACTGTATCGCAATCCCTCTTAAAGCCTCGTGGAATCAATGGCAGCTGAACTATTTTGAGCAGGATTAGTTTCTCTTTATGGTCCTTAGAGTCACACTTTTTCTTTCCGTTATTAACATCTAGTTAGTGAAGAAGATTTTGTTTGGCACCAGTTCAGGGATGTTTGTGACAGCCCAGGTCTGCTGCGTGAAATTCTGAGTGAACTGAGCTCACGCAACTTTAAGGAAACGTTTAAATTTGATGTCTGTCAGACACATTAGGAAGCACATTTAGTATAAACCATGCTACAGTCTCTTTTTGAAAACTATTAAAAGAGAACGTTAAACTATAAAGCAATTTAAAGGGTTCCCTTACCAGATCTCCTTAAGTATACCACTTGTCATCTCTATGATGAATAATCATGTTATAATAATGCTTGTGTGTATGCATGCACTGTATTGTACTATACTAGGAGGGGGTCACTTTGCATTTGGATCAATTTCAACCATCTCCATGCAGGCTGTATTATCTGATTGATAGCACTCATCTGGTGCCTGTACTCCAATGGCCATCACCCTCATTAAGACAGCCCTTGATTGGCTAAGCAGTAATTAAGTCCATCTGGCATAGTCACCTCTTTTTTAATGTATTCACAGCTTAATTATGGCCCAGGTACAGGACTTTAATGACGAGAGTTTGAACTGAGCATCATTAAACACCCAAAGCAAAAGGCTAATTACACCCGCTTACCTCACTTCCTCCTAATTGGATTGACCCGAAGGTTTGGGGGAGCAGTAACAAGCAGAATAGGGAAGACATAACGATTGAGCCCTCTGGAGGAGATTGTTAGACGTGCAGGGAGGCACTTATTTACCCTATTAAATGAGCGCCTCGGAACAGGGTCGCTCCAGACAAACTGGGGGGCCTATAACTTTTCACCTCATTAAAAGTCAGGTTGGAGGCAAAAGGACACGTTTGTCAGCGGGATGATTTTCACAGCTGATTAAGTCATGTGCAGCTAAACTACTGTACACCCTCACCTTGTTTATTTAGGACATTAAACAGGCCTGCCGATATGAAGACCGTGAACACTGCTGAACAAGTTGAGGAGTGTGCGTCTGTGTCTGACAGTTTTTAAACCCAGAGTGAAACAGCAATACAGTGTGTGTTACCGGTAGGGATGCCACCAAAAACCAATACTAACCAAAATTCTGAAAACACTTGTTTTTGTTTGCTACTGCGGCAGCAATTCTTCCAAAACTTCCAAGTGTTTTAGTCTATCCTCACATGCAAGGAGGAGGACGCCCACAAGCACAGGGAAAAAAAAAAAAAAAAAGCTATACACGGAAGAAGGTGACACAATTCTGCCTTTCTTATCTTGTTGATAAGAAAGGCAGTAAGAAGTGGGAGATAAAGGCAATATGATAATGATGCTATTGTGCTTTTTTAGGCCGAGGGAGGAAGCACCTTCAAGCACCTAAAAAAAAAAAAAAAAAAAAAAAAAACAACATTATCCATATCTGTCGATAGAATTCACGGAGAATGACTTTTAGTCCTGACATACATGTTGCCACTTTATTTGAGATCTATAGCATTATATAAATACTTACGCTAACATAATGCAACTCCCCATATAATGTATAACGTATCTTTTACACCGTCTTTGTAACTAACGTTGTATTTCATAGTAATGTTAGTAGGCTACTCAGCAACAGCCGACAGCAACACGTCTCAAAAAAGCTGGGACAGGGCCGTGTTTGCCGCTGTGCATCGTCCCCTCTTCCTTTAACGACAGCCTGTAAACATCGAGGAACTGAAGAGAGCAGCTCCGGGACTTCTGGGAGAGGAATGTTGTCCCATTCTTGCCTGATAGACGATTCTAGCAGCTCAGCAGTCCTGGGCCTTCTTGTCGTATTTTTCCATTTCGTGAAATACCAAATGAAAACATCTGGTGAAAGTTCTGCACTGCAGGAAGGCCAGTTCAGCACACAGACACTTCTAAAAAAGAAATGTTCAAGGCCTTCCTTGAAAAAGACTTCAGCATATGTTGCTCTAAAACCTGTATGTAGACTTATACTGCCAAAAGTGTTCACTCACCCATCCTAATCATTGAATTCAGGTGTTTCAATCGCTTCCATGGCCACAGGTGTATGAAACCAAGCACCTAGGCATGCAGACTGCTTCTAAAAACATTAGTGAAAGAATGGGTCGCTCTCAGGAGCTCAGTGTGGTAACATGATAGGATGCCACTTGTGGGCCGACATCACATTAACTCTTATGGATTAAGAATGGGATGTCACTCAAGTTCATGTGCGTGTGAAGGCAGATGAGCAAATACTTTTGGCAATATTTCAGCATTGTGCAAGCTACCAATTCCACAGGCACTAATGCACCCCCATCCTGTACCATTAGAAATTAAGGTTTTTGAATTGAATTGAACTGAACTGAACTGAGCACTGATAATAAGCCAGATGGTCCCTTCTCCTCCTCAGTCCAGAGGATGCAGCATCCATGTGGTGTTTCTGGATCGTGTTCACATTTGGCTTCTTCCTGCAATTGTGGATTTCACAGCAAAGTGTTCCTGAGCCCATGCAGTGATTTCCATGACCGAATCACGCCTGTTTTTAACGCCGTGCTGACTGAGAGCCTGAAGATCACAGGCATCCAATGTTGATTTTCAGTCTCGTCTCTCAGAATCTTTGGATGATATTATTTACTGTAGATGATGGCATATTCAAAGTCTTAACCAGTCTTTTACATTGAGGAACATTATTCTGAAACTGTTCCACAATTTGTAAAGTTTTTTGCAGACTGGTGAACCTCTGCCAGTGTTTACTTCTGAGAAGCACTGCCTCTTTAAAATGCTCTTTTTATACCCGATCATGTTACTGGCATGTTGCCAGTTAACTTAATTAGTTGTAAAAATGTTCCTCCAGCCGCTTACTTTTCCAGCATTTGTTGCCCCCGACCTAAGCTTCGTACATGACTACTTTTTATTAAAAGGTCACACTAATATACGAGACAGTCATAGATTGCCCCTCAAACACTTGACTCCTATAGTAGCTATAAAACTTTTAATCCTGCAGCTTTTTTGGTTGGACAGTATACGGTTAAAATAATGAGTAAAGCTTTTTTTTTTTTTTTTTTTTTTTTTTTTTATATGGCATGTGACCTAGATACTCTGTTATTTAAGCGCAGACAGCTTCTTTCCAACAGTAAATCACCATGACCAATTACTTCTTTGTGTAGGCCTCTCGTACAATACAAAACATCCATATTCATCAATGATAATCCGGCTTCATCTTACAGTAATGATACAGTAACTGAGTTCTACTGCAACATAATGCACAGGCTGTGAATGAAGGAGATGAACACACATACATACAATTCAGTTGACTGCACTGAAGAAGCAGTTTTAAGTGATCTAAAAATAAATACACTTATGTAAGAGAGAGAGACAGAAAAAAAGATTATGTGCACAAAGTGATTGTGTGTTACCTGCAGCAGGTGGTCCCAGTAGCATGGGGAAGCACTCTATGATAGTGACGAGTCCAACGGCGCTGGGGAAGCGTTGATTTCCCATCAGATCCATCAGGCATTCAAATATCAGGGCGAAAACCATGCCGAACCCCACACCGAAAAACACCGCGTAGACCACCAGGAGGGTGTAGCTCTTCATCAGGGGGCACAGTAAGTGGCAGGTTCCATTAAAAACCATGGCAAAGCTGAAGAAGTACTGAATTCTGGGCCTGATCCACTTGCTGTTGGCCACCAGACCAGTGCCAGGTCGAACAAACATGTCAACAAAGCCCATAATAGAGAGCAGATAGGCTGCAGAGTACTTCTCTACACCTTGGCTAACTGCATAGGTAGATAAGAACACAATGGGTGCATACGCACCAAAAATGAACATGACATTTCCTATTAGGTAAATGACAAAGCCCCTATCCTTGAAGAAGGACAGATTCACAAACTTCCCTGTGCCCTTCACGCAGCTTCCCTTTATCTTGGATGCGCACTTATTTGGCTGTTCCACACTTTTCTGCAGCGCACGAGAGGGTGGCTTATGAACAGGTCGCATGAGGGCCCCAGCAACGCAGCAGTTGAGCATCAGACCCCCCAGGATAAGCAGACTTCCTCTCCAGCCATATTTGCCCAGTAGATATTGGTTGAGGGGGGCCAGGAAACAGAGGAACACTGGACTCCCAGCCATAGCAAGGCCATTGGCTAAAGGACGCCTGGCCAGGAAATATTTACTGATGATGGTGAGGGATGCGTTCAGGTTAAAGGCGAGTCCACAACCTGCATGTAGAAAGATTGAAAACATCAAGTCGCGTTCCAAAAGCCCTCAGGAAGAAAACCCTGCTGGACCTAAGCTCCAAAGGGCACTTAATTAAATTAAGACTAAATCTGCTTGCTGCTCATTAAGGTTCCATCTCATTTCACTTTTGCCATCTAAAATCTCATTACAGATCTCTGGAATTATTTCAGAAATAATTTCTCCATTCAAGTAGAAATAAATTGGAGAGCCTGGGTAATACATTTACTCACTTGCCTTTCTACGCAGAAGATTTTGGATTTAATAGCACCTTATTTTGAAGAAGATGAAGAGCTACAGTTAGGTGGCTAGGGTGTTCATAATTTCTCCCTCCAACGTCAGTTTATTCTTAAGATGCATAAAGTTTTTGTTTGAAGCACATTTAAACAGGGGTTTGCTAGGTTTGGTTTTTTTGAGGGGGAAAAGGTGCGATTTAGAGATATTTTTCTTCCCTAATGAGGAAAATAAAAATAACTAATATAATCACAACAATTGTGACACCTACATTTACTGGATTACCACACTGCTCACAAGAAATGAAGGGGAATAATCACAGCATAACACAAAGTCAGTTAAACTTGCTGCTAAAGCTGCTTTGGGGCAAGTGAAAGTGACAAGACGTGGGGGCATCGGGGAGGCAACAACAAGACAACCCCAAAAAAAGGTCACGAGGTGGAACCTGCAGCCCATTCGAGCTGCACAGGTAATGCAGCTCCTCTAGGACGCCACCTTCTTTGCTGTGTCCTCCAGCACATTCTCAAGAATGTGAAGATGCCAGGAGATGGGCTGTTACACAAGGACAGCCGGACGGGTCCTTAGAGGGGCGCCAACCCAGCAGAACTGGTGTCTGCTCCTTTGCATCAGGAGGAACAGGGGGGGCGCTGCCCGTGCCCTACAAAATGACCTCCGGCTGGCTACTCGTGCATTTTTCTGACCAAACTGTCAGAAACAGACTCCGTGAAGGTGGCATGAGGGCCTGATGTACTTCACTGGGACCCGTGCTCAATAACCAGCACTGTGCAGCTCCATTGACATTCGCCAGAGAACACCGGAACTGGCAGCTCTGCCACTGACACCCTGTTCTGCTCATAGACGAGAGCAGACTCACACTGAGAACATGTGACAGATGTCAAAGAGTCTGGAGATGCCATGGCAAACATGATGCCTGCATCATCATCATCTGTGATCTGTGGCCACCACCTGCACAACAATTCCCCTTTTTTTTTTGTTGCCTTATTGTTGCCTCTCTGGTGCACCCGTTGTCACTGTCACTGGGCTCACAATGGTTTCTGCTTCCTAACTGGACAGATTGACATCCCTGAATTCTCACTGACTTTGTGTGTTACTGTGAGTGAGAACAAGAATATACGAGGATAAATAATCATGAAACATATTTTACTGTCTCTGGGGTGCTTTTATTTTTATTAAATGGCCATCTTTCTGCATGTGCAGGTATTTGCGTATGTGTAAGCATATGTCTGCATGCCTTCTAGGTAAAACCGCCTAATGCCTGTGTGTCAGTGCACCAAGGCACAGGGGAACAGAGCAGAGCCCACACATGCCCCGGGCACCACACATGGCCCAGCCACTTGCTGTGCCTATTAATCCTTCACAGGGGCCCTTGGCTGGGTAATGAGCCTCTTAGGGTGGCAGAGAGCCCCCATGTGACGAACTTGATTGGAGCTTACGGAAGAGTACAGAGGGCCATGGAAGATCACGCTCTCTGGGATCAGAGACGTTCTGTCTTAATTACTGTCCTGGTCCTGGTCCCCTTGGTGCTCTAACTGCACCCCAGGAGCTGGCGCACATGCCCAGGGCCTTCACAAACAGCACAGCAGCCCAGTTATGGGAAGCAGATCTGAACCAAGAGATCCTAAAAGGATGTGAAAAGATGCAGACTGCCAACATCCCTATCCCACACGGGCTTAACCAGGATTGATGGGAATGTAAGTAAACAAACTTGGAATGATATCTTAGTTTTGGTCCGTGATCAATTATGGATCCCCAAAGTGAGACCACAAAAAATAAAAACTATTCAAGCAGCAGTAACATAAAATATTACAAAGAGAGGATACTTAAAATGAAAAGTACATTACCTCCAATGATGCCAATGCAAACGTAGAGATAAACGATGGAGGTTCCAAAAGAGGCGGCCACCATAGACACCCCACACATCACTCCACCAATTATGACAATTGGTCGGCTTCCGAAACGATTGACCAACATGCTGCTCACAGGTCCTGCAAAAAAAAGACGAGGATGGCTAAGAAAGAACTGTACAGTCTTGTATTATGTTACATCTTAATGTCTCCAAAGTTTTGGCAATCCAACTACCCGCCTACTACTTCAAAGTAAGCTCATAGAGCTCATCTTCACAGGGCCACCGTCTGCCATGGGGGTCACACCATTTTATTAGTGAATAGCTCCGTTCATTTAAAAATAAATAAATACATTCAAAGATGAGTTTTTATGTCTTTTTTTTTTTTAAATGTTCATTTTATCTGAAAAGCATTATTATTTGCGTATCAGCTGCCGAGCATCCCTGATCTAAACCAAGGGCAAAAGGACATCACAGAGGGTGACAGAAGAGCTCCACAGCAAAGCAACCTGGCAACTCATTAAACATTCCCCTGATAATGTAAAACACTACACTCAGTGATCAATCAGCAATTAAAAAGCCTTTTATATGCCGTCACTCTTCCCTTCATTCATAACCTTGCCTGAAAGAGTGACATTGCACCACCAGTCATTCTCCAGCATAATGAAAACCCCTATATTCCTATTGCTAAAAGACCTGTGAGTATATATTTATCATATTAGACATTACACATTAAAGTGCATCAATAGCTGTCGGCTGCCACGATTACTGAAACCTGGACTAGATACTGTAATTTTTTTTTAGTTTTGAAGAAAAATTGGCCAGATCCTCTGTGAGGATGGTGATAACTGAAAGCAGCATAATAAATATTAAAAGGATTAAATGTTTTGTAAATTTTTCAAGAGTAGGTTCACCACAGCTGATGAAGTCTATGATTTTTTTTTTTTAAAGAGAATGGCAGGACATCATGATGAAAACTAATGAGAAATGTATCAGCTGTAGATGGTTTTGGGGTGAAACTGCAGGAACAATTATTTAGATCAATACTGAGATCACGATTTTTCACTGATTCAGTGACAAAAATGTTTTTATTCCACTTTGATGCAAACATAACATTGCTTTCACATCTGTGGTACATTCCTGCTAATCTAAAATGTTTGCTGCAAAATAAAACTGGTCCTGTATTAAAACTTAACACAAAATGAAATCCACACTGCACTGCTTTCACTTTTACATTGTGCTACATTCCTGTGCCACACGCAAGAACCACCTTTGTGGCCGGAGGTGAGCCCATCCCCAGGGTGGACGAGAAACCGCCGAGAAGCCTTGGCAGGGAATACGCCGCAGAGCTGTCAGACAGGCAAATGGGGAAGTTAGCCAAGCAACAACTGGCAGAGGGCCTGGCAAAGATCGAGCAAAGCCAGCTGCCTTGGAAGCACAAAGTGTGGTGCTACTAGTGATGTGGCCCCTAACGGTCTGTGAAATCCCCTTATCAACAATTAGCAAGATGGACAGCTCAGCCAACAGCTTCATCTGTAAGTGGTCGGGTCTGCCCCGCTGCTTTTCGGAGGCAAGCCTGTTTGGCCAAAATATGCTGCAGCTCCCCCTCAAGCCCATCAGTGTAGAGTACAAACAAGAGCAGGCATGGCTGGTACTGGAAATGAAGCGCTCGGCAGACTCACTCATAAGAAATGCACGCGTCCCCATTTGTACGGGTCGCAAGTGGAGGGAGCAAGCTGAAGTACAGCACACCATCTCCAGCCTGCAACACTGTGAACTGATGGGGTTAGTCTAGTCTGGCCATGTCAGAGTAGGTTGGGAAACACCGTAGGAGTTCTGGTCCAAAGCCACCAAGCAACAACAGAGGACCATGGTGATGGATGAAGTCATAAGATTGGAGCTGGAGCGCTTCACATCAAGGCAATAGCTCAGGCCAACCAGGGAGACTGGACACGATGGGGTGTTACCATCAACAGGTGCATCACCTGGGCAGACATCTGGAGGACACCACAATCCAGGATCAGCCTCCTGCTAAATGTGACCTATGACACCCTCCCATGCCCCCAGAATCTCACCCAGTGGTTTGGAGATGAGGTCAACTGCCTCCTGTGTGGTAACATCAAGGCAAGTGTTAATGCTTCAATATTAAATGTTCTATTTTTCTAATTTAAGTGTTTCAGGTGTTTTCCTTCACAATAAAAGAATACATTAACACAAGCCTCCAACACATTCTAACGGGGTGCAAAGTGGCGCTGACCCAAGGTCACTTCAGCACTAGCCTCCATGAAGCCTGCACTGACTTTGTTAGGTCTCAAAGCATGCTCCATCTTCCCACTAAATCACATCCTCACTCCTGGAAAAGACTGCAGTTGGTCTTCCTACGGGAGATCTCAACAACTACGTGCCGGCCTGGCATGGTCATGTGGTCTGCGGTGGAGAAAAGGGTCCTCTTCATTCAATTCAATTCAATTCAATTCAATTCAATTCAACTTTATTTGTATAGCGCCAATTCACAACAAACAGTCGCCTC
>JAVDPK010002565.1:810039-827810 GCA_034780415.1 Cichlasoma orientale | reverse complement strand
CCCCCCCCCCCCCCCCCCCCCCCCCCCCCCCCCCCCCCCCCCCCCCCCCCCCCACAGGGGAAGGTCATGAGACCGAGGTCATTAGACAAAGGTCATCAGACTGCACTTGTTGATGGAGGGATGCAGGAAGGTGGAGGAGAAGCCATGGCTTTAAATAAAGACACTAATGTTCTATGGCTGCTCTGATTGAATCATGTCAAAGCTCAATGGCAGCAGCTAGGTTAGTGAGCAGAGAGGAAACCCACCGACTATTTAATCAATCAAACACAAACCTGCTTTCTTTTCTTCTGTCTTTGCGTCAAAATTTCACAGAAGAAAAAAAAGAAAGAAAGAAGAACAAAAGCCAACATCAATGCAATATAATATCACACCAATAAAAGTTTACTTACTTACACTCCTCAGTGTCAACTATTGCCTGGACCAGCTCGTCACACTTACTGGAGGGAAGAGCTGCTCGGAAGGAGGCTGGAACCAGAACACATGAACAACAAATGAGGCTCGAAGAAAAAAGTAAACAGCACTTCTGCTTTACTGAAGCACAACTTCAGCTCACCTGCAATAGATCGGCTTGCCATAATGAGCTGGCACCGTCCTTTGCAGGTACTTGACAAGCTTGCAGAGAGTGTGCAAACTTAAAACTTACCCCAGATGGTTGACTTACATGAGGCCCATGCATGGTCCATGCATAGCCCATGCATGCATGGACCATCTGGGTCCAAAATGAGCACATATTCAGGGCCTGTTAATATCTATCTGGGCAAACCCCTGTAGGGCCACCATGGACACCGCGGACAAACCCTTGTAATAAATAGAAGCGTTTGTATCAAAACGCAGTGCATTGTGGGATTTGTAGTATAAGTGGTCGGCCGCTATTTACCCGCGAGCAATTAATAATAGTTAAATGAAATTATCTCGCGGGCTGTATATAATAAAGTGATGGACATGGTCAGCAACAATACTCAGGTAGGCTGTGGAGCTTAACCAATGCTCAGTTAATACTAAGAGCAGCCTAAACTGTTTAATACAAAGCAGGATGGATCCTTCATTCTGACCCTACAGCTGAATGTCACAGCAGAAATCGAAATTTATCAGACTAGGTGATGTTTTTCCAGTCTTCCATTTTGCAATCTTGGTGTGCCGCTGTGAATATAGCCTGTTCATAGTTGACAAGAGTGGCACTCCATGTGGTCTTCTGCTGCTGTAGCCCATCTGCTTCAAGGTTTGGCATGTTGTGCATTCAGAGACGCTCTTCTGCATACCTTGGCTGTTAACAATTATTTGAGCTACCTTTGTGTTCCTGTCAGGTCAAAGCATTAGCCTCTGACCTCTGATGTCAAGGCATTTTCTTCCAGAGAACTGCCGCTCACTGGAGATTTATTTTTCAGACTTTTCTCTGTAAACTCTAGAGAAGGTTGTGCAGGAAAATCCCAGTACATCTGCAGTTAGAAATAACCAGCCTGTATGGCACCAACAACCATTACATACTCAGTCACTTAAATCACATTTCTTCACCATTCTGAGGCACAGTTTGAACTCCAGCAGGTCATCTTGACTATGTTTACAAGCCTAAATGCACTGAATTGCTGCCATGTGATTGGCTGATTAGATGTTTGCAATAATGAGCAGTTGAACAGCTGTACCTAAGTCCACAATGAATTTAAACCCAGCATAACTTTCCATTATCCTTGCCACACCAGTTGCAGGAGAAGTAATAGACAAGCTCATGGTAGGGTAGGATTAAAACTATCACCATGGAACATATAAATATATGCCTAGGGTCAAATGGCCTCAGTCACTTAAAGGTTAAAAAAAAAAGAAAGAAAGAAAGAAAAAGAGAATAATAACATTTCACTTTTAATAGTTTTATTTTCAAATTATGTGCAAGGTGAATTTCACAGTTGAGCTCAATAACCACTATAACCTGAAACCCAAAAACAGACAAACCAGCAAAGTGGATAAAGAAATGGATAAAAAAAAAAAAAAAAGACACAATGGAATAGCACCCATAAGTGATGCACAAAGATGACCAGAATGAGCCGTGTCTGGCAGCGCAGGGCAGCCAACTCTTCAGAGAAAGCAGATATTATAGCTTGTTGTGTTACATGACTGGTGTTCGAAATATGCTGTAACAATGTAGTTACTTTAACTGTAATGCTTAGTTTTAGTGAAATGTTACAAAGACACTACTGTTCTACGGGGGGGAATAAATCAAAATATAGCACTCGTGCGGGTAATAATTTTTTTTTTCCTCAACAGAGCAGGATTACTCTATTATAACTAAACAGATAAGTATATAAAGAAAACAAAAGAACAGCCACTAGAGACAACAAAAAGAAATCACATCTATTTTTCAAGTTATAAAAGAAACTGAAGATAACTTTAAAAAACTGTGCAAGTACAGCAAACCTATAGTACAGTATATTACACATAACAAAACAATTTAAATACAGTACTGGGTATCAGTAGAAATCCTGAGAGTTCTCCGTTCCTGGTTCGCAAATGGCCGTCTGTAGACAGGTGAGTGAAGCCCAGACCCAGTCTGACCCCTTTCATGGGAACACTGTTCAAGCTGGGTCGATTAGAAATCAGCTTAAAGTCAGTCAACAGTGAATCTTCTCTTGGAGAAGTTAATTATATCCTCAAGTCCTTACTGAATGCAACTCTTCCAGTATTAAATGCCAATGCAAATCTCTTAGATGATTGCTATATGGTTAATAAAATGTTTTTACTTTAAACAGAGGGGCACTCCTTGCTGAGATAAAATACACAAAAAATGTGTAGTGCAAAGATGAAACAGGAACCTGTGTGAGGAAACTGACGGCACTAAAAATGTCACACTTTGACAGTGAATGCCCTCCAGTGGTGGCATTTTGTACAAGATTGTCGAAAAAAAAAACCAAAAAAAACAAAAACAAAACAGCACCAACAGTTTGTATCCTCTCTGTGATGGCGTGTAAAGATGGATTCATAGCCGTTACATGAAGTGGCACACAACCCGGGCCACCCCCCACTTGTTTAAATAGTCTGCTTGTTTGCGAGGGTGCTTCGTAAAGTTTGCGGTTAAGGATCGCTGAAGTGGCGAGTTATTCAGTGCAACGCTGAGTAAGACTTTTCAGACACTCTTCATCAGGAGGAACAGTTTTTGATTCTGATGCCCCTTTTTCTAGCTGCAGGCACATTGGCATCAAAAATGATCTCCATGAAAATCCGCATCACTTCAGGCCTGCACCCACGCAACAGCCAAACAATCGTTATTGGTACTACTGATCTTCACTAGCAGAGACAAGCACACAAAACAATTAATGCACTTTAATAAGGTAATACAATGTAATATAGCCTAATCACAGTTCCATGATTTATTGCTACCACAAAATTCGTTTCAGCATCCACAACAACTAGAATAAGACCTCAAATGCTCTTTTGGCATTTAAGAGGAAGGCTATTTAAACCCTTTTTTCAAATGTTTATCACCCGGTGTCAAAGAACAAACTCAGAGCTCGATACTGAGCAAACAGTTGTTTAAATCAACACAATGGCCTGAAATGTCCCTTTGCCCCTAATCAAAAATCTCTGAAGTTTCTGAGGTAAACCTGTTAGTTGGTCTGAATGAGCCACTTAGTGTTGCAACAAATCTGACTTTGTCCTTATTTCTCCAATGTGGAGAGTGAATATTCCAAGATTTCACTTAAATTTTCTTTGTATATGACACAAAACGGATGCCAACTCAAAGGAGAAAAAAAAAAAAAAAGCTTGGAAGCCGCACATAGTGTATGTTTGACACACTGACACCTGTGGAGGAAGAGTGGACAATAAAAAGTTATTTAACTTTCAACCTTTGAAAACACTAATGTAAATCACAAGCACACTTCAAATTAAAATTTGCATATAAAATAAGCTGAAAAGAGGCATGAACACAGAATAGGAAAAAAATCCACACAGACCTCAGAGCCAGCAATCTACTAATGACCTAAGGTACTCATCTTACCCGTATGAATATATAGTTTATATCACTATTTGTATATTTCTATATCTACATAGAGTTTCACTTTATGCTGACACATAGCATCCATATCTCCAGAGGCAACACCCTCAGTCGCATGCTTATCATTTATAAAACTTCATACACAGACTGATCAGCCACAACATTAACACCACTGACAGACAGCGTTAATACAAGCCTGATCCACAGAGGCCCAACCCTGCAACCCCGAGGACTCAAAGGATCCAGTGCTAACGTTCAAGTGCCCGACACCAAAGGACACAATGGGTCAGAGTTGCTTTCCAGGCAAAAGGGGAACACACAATATTTGGTTCATGGTTTTAATGTTGTGGCTGATTGGTGTATTTATGCACCTAACACAAAAATAGAACATGGCTCAACAACAAGCAAAAAATAGTATAATTGCACTTATGAGTCATTGTACGGTTTTGTTAAACAAGCCTCAGTGTGGGTAGTTGGTGCTGTATTCAGAAAAAAAAAAAATACTGCAATCTTTAAAAGCACCCCCATTTTGATCATAATAAACCAGAAGTTGAACTTAAGACTTAACCAAAAATGGTGCATGTGGTGCAAACCCAAGGTAACACCAGGCACAAGGCAGGCAAGACCACACTACTCCCCCTCCACCTCACAGATGAGGTTCACAAAATTCAGGTACCTCAAAGCACTTTCTGTAGACACTGTGGATAAAGTTTGGCCACCACACATTCAAAATGGCGACCCAAATCCCAGAGGCGATCGGGTGTCTCATAGACTTTGGTCCATATGTCTGCCTCATCATCATACTGGTAAAGGGAGTTCTTACGGCTAGTGCGAAACACATGCTCCTCCACCATGACTTGAGTGGCTCGAACAAACAGATGTAGCTTGCCTTGCAGCAGCATGGCCTTGATATACGGGCTTGTGGCTTGGTCAAAGGGTAGATCATTCTTGTGGCTCCATGTGTTCTTCTCAATGTCGTAGACCTCCACAATAAAGGTACGCTGGTGGTTCCTGCAGATCCCGGCTATGTAGTAGATGCAGTTTTTATACAAGGCAGCCAGACCCTGACTCCGAGGGACACTCATTGGAGCCAGATGACTCCAATAGTCCTTACGGGGATCGTAGCAGAAGAAATATTCACCTGCAGCAAACAAAAAAAAGAGTTATGATCAGCTGCTTTCAAATGGTTTTCATATATACAGTATGTCATATTAGTATAACTTTATTTACAGATAATTTGGAATTAAAGAAAACAGTGACCACATGGGTTCCCCTAAGCAGGGAAAGACTCACCTTGGAGGATGTAAATACGGTCTTTGTACTCCACAGCACTGTGAAACTCCATGGCAACTGGCATAGGACTGACTGCAGTCCAACAGTTGTCTCTAGCATCATAGCACTCTACTGATTTTAATGCATTTCGCCCATCACCTTCATAAACACGGCCTCCCAGTGCATACAGCTTCCCACAGCAGTGCACAAGCCTGCAACCAATTCGAGCTCTCAGAAGAGGTGCACGTGGAAGCCATCGGTTGCCTGCATGCTCGTATTGCCAGAAGTCACTTTCTGCTCGATGGTCTATGGACACCTCGCTGTTGCTCGGCCGGTACCCACCAGCAATGTAGATATCATTTTCTGGGGATACCAAGATACCAACCTCCCGAAGATCATTAGGTGGTTTGCAGAGTTTGAACACCCTTCCTGTGGCTGTGTCCAGGCAAGGCACCGTCTGCTTCTTACCTGAGTGTTTATGAGCAGCATCAAAACAGATGACCATTTCGGAAGCAGTCATACCCAGGCGCTGTGGGCAACCATTTGTGCCAGTGAGGCGAGCTTTGGCCTCAGCAGGGTCTTTTGACAGGGACAGGGCGCAAGCAAAAGGCGCGGGTATCCGACTGAGAAAGGCCTCATCCAGCAAGGGCAATCGGATACACTGGGAAAAAACCTCAGCTAGATGGGCTTCACGGCCAGCCAGATCATGTTCTAGCCAGCGCACAATGCTCTCATAGACATGCTCTTCCTTTTCCACATTGAGGTCATCATTATTCAAAATGCTGACCAACTGCTCCTTGGTCATCTGGAGGAACTCTTGCTCCCATGATACACACAAGAACTAAAACAAAAAGATTTCAGAGATTCAGACATCACAAAGTTTGATACCAGTGTTTTGACTGCTATTGTCCCACAGCAAACAAACAAAAAAAACAGCATTTGCCAAAAGCAGGGGCTGATATTTTTCTGCTGTATCGCATACATTCTGCACATTAAGAGTCTTTCTGCTCTTGATGAAGACCTGAAAGACTTTAAGATATTTTTTCAAATTATTTATTATTTTCCTGGCCAAAAAACAAGGAACAAATGACTATCAAAAAGTAGAAAACGTAAAAAACAAGCCCAAAAAAGAAGAAAAAAATTATACTGGCATCGGCTGTCTGCCATATTATCACTATTTGTAGTTTTTTGCAGCCAAATGTACTGTTTAGAAAGAAAGCCCTATTACAAGACTACATGTCAAAAAATGGTGGGATAAAGCAGCTGAAGACTGTTAAGAAACCAATCCAGGGCTTATATTTAACTGACCTTCTTGCGGATATAATCCTGTGAGCGTTCCCTCAGTTCCTGGTGCCCATATGCATCAGCAAACATGAAGACTCCTATACAGTTCTGAGGGTCAAGCCGGCTGATCATGAACTGGGCACACTGGTCCTGCAGGGCAGGAATCTGGAAAATGCTGGCTGCAGTGAACAGGGCCTGGACATTGGATTCAGAGAGCGAGACCCTGGACGTGTAGGCGTAATCAAGGACAAGGTGCATGGATTCAGATTCCACCCCAACAATTCTAACCTCACGCTGACTGCTCTCTGTAAGGCCACTGGTGAACATGGACCTGGAGGTGCAGGTGAGAAAAAAAATTATTTTATGATAATCTATTCCGATCTTAAAAATTGAACATCATAATTTCTAGTCAACTGATAGTCAAAATAACTCTGAAATCAAGAAAGATTGTTCTAGCAAGTAATAATTATTTGTAAACAAGCATTTGTACATATGCAGGATTTCCTACCTAAAATATGGGCTGATTGCAGCAAGAACATTTCTGTGGCATGAAAAGGTCTTGCCATGGTCCACTTCTACGACGATGTCTGTGAGCTGTGCTTCATCGTACAAGGCTTTGAGCTGCTGCAGGATGTTACAAGCATGAGCAGCATCTACCCCGTTGTAGTTGGTGATTGGAGGTGTCCCATTTTGTACTTGTAACAGCTTCCCTACCTCTGAACAAAAGCACAAGAGAAAAAAATGTGATCACTGGACTTGTAAAAGTGGATAAAGAGAACAGAGGACTAAGTACTCATGTAGTATGTATACTAACCACTCTGCCATCAGGTTCCCCAAAGTTTGCTTAGTTTTGGGAGATTCCAAGTGAAATGATAGTGTATCTAGTCTGATCTCAATATAGAATTTTCTGTATTACTGCAGATGTCCTAATATATCAGATAATCACACAAGTCCTAAGAGATGATAAAAAAAATTACACATTCATTTTTTATTTATTGACAATAAATATTCTCCATTATATATCTAAGTAGACATATCTATGTCTAGCATGAGTATGTGAACCTTTACTTTCTGCAAAGCGACTTGGAGGGTTTTCTCAAATCAAGTGTTCGCTTCAGTACCTCCCACATTTCTATTGTATTAACCCTCTGGGGTCTAGGGTGTAATTTGCCATTTTTGACTACTTTTGATTTTACCTTTATAGTTCACCTTAAAAACTGTTTGCTATGCCTTGTTTGGTATAATGTCACACACATGAGGTTGCGCTGAAAACAGTGCAACCTCATGTGTGTGACTGTACCCTTATTCTTTCATTTTGACATACTGTATTAATACATTGGACCTAAAATCACACAAAAACATAAAATCCAAGTAGAAAAAAAGTAAAAAAACAAAAAACAAAACAGCACTGCATCATATAACAGGCTTAATAAAAACTCTGAAAATGCAGGAAAAAATTACTGCCTCAAAGACACTCCAGATATGCCAGGTCTTGCTTGCTACAACAGAGAATATTGCATGCAGTATGCCAACAAAAATATATTGAAAGAGGAGAGTAAAGATGCATGAGGTTTGAAGTATTTAAAGCACTCTAATCTCAGTAATTAGTTCTTCTGACCGTATACATTTGTTTTTTGAGGTTGAATAAGAAATCACTGATCACTTTGATTGATTTAGCATAATATGTAGGTCAGGTCCAGAGGATGTCTAATGGGAGGACTCAGTACATGAGGTTACCTGGGGACACATATCAGGAGATCTGTAAACAAGTTGTATACACCAGGCATCATATGATTCTGTTGATGTGTTAGAAGCAGGAAAAATGGGCAAGCATAAGGATTTGGGGCAGTTTGACAAGGGCTAAATTGTGATGGATAGACTGGGTCAGAGCACCTCCAAAATTGCAGCTCTTGTGGGGTGTTCCCAGTCTGCAGTAGTCAGTATCTATCAAAGAGGTCCAAGGAAGGAACAATGGTGAACCAGCAATAGGGTCAATGCCAAGGCTGCCCCATGTGTTCTGATCCAACACACGAGCTACTGTAACTCAAATTGCCAAATAAGTTCATTCTGGTTCCAATAGAAAGGTGTCAGAATACATCAGAATGCATCACAGTTTGTTGTGTATAGGGCTGCATAACCACAGACCAGTCAGGGTGTAAACTAAAGCTTATTTTGTCAGTCGACTAATCTGTCAATAAATATCAAATAAACAATACATAGCTGCTCCTATCGTCTTTCACTTGTTAGCTAACATAACTGAAATGGTGCCGCCTAGCAAACATCATCCATGAGACCTTGTTTCTGACAGGTAAACTAACTTCTGTTAGTACAAACATTGCAGTAATTCTGACTTGGTCTCCAAATTCCCCAGATCTCAATCCAATCGAGCATATGTGTGATGACAAACAAGTCAGATCCATAAAGGCATTACCTCACAACTAATGTAATAAAGAAGAAAAAACTTGCTTATGAAATTGAAATACCTGACGATAGTCAGCTTCTGAGCTTCAGCTATTTATTTTTCTGATTCTTTTATTTAGTTGGCAGTGTAGTGCACAGTAATGTTTGCCTAATCAATTTATGAAATGTGTTTATTTTTCAAAAAAGAGAAAACAAACAAAAAGAATCATGTTTCTGATTTTAAAAAAAGACTACTCAAAAGTACAGGATTAAGCACTATGGCTGTCAAAAAATAAATAAAATCAATATTTAGATACTAGTCGATAACAAAAATTAATCAGTTTATGTACTCAACAGTATCAATAACAACAGTGCCATCTTTGCCTCCTCCAGCTGACACACAACTTCACACAGCAGCTGCAGCAGCTGCAGACAAGCAGCCATACAGCCCCTCCCTTCACTACCAGCTGAACACATGAATAGTAGTTGAACACTGAACATCTCCTTATGAGGAATTTTGAGAGGTCAGTTAAGCTCCCATCAGCAACATTCACATATTAAACATTTATGGTAAGTATTAACCTTGCTGGTGCACACGTCAATGTTAGATGTTTATTAATTACTCGACTGCAGCAATAGCTGTCTCTTATTATTAAGGTAGTGACTAGAAGCTATAGCTAATAATAGAAGGAAAACAATACGGGAGCTAGGCAGCAAATGTTATCAATCCTATTCATTTGTAATGTTAATTTCACAGGATAACATAATTGTGCATATAAAGTGTTGTATTTCTCTTAGAGTCCCATATTGAAGCTGAGTAAATTCAACCAGCAACTAGACAGCAACAGCCAGGTTTCTAGCCAACAGTTGATTGCCTGGCGCTGTGCTGGGCTGAGAATTTCACCAATTCACTATCAGAAGTGATCACTATTACCACAATTAACCAGCGGGTGCAGTTATTAGTGCTCCCGGGAGACACCCCCACCCCCATGCATGCATGCGCGCACACACACTCCCCCTGGTCATCTGACTGTCGGGCTGAGAATTTTTTCACGCTAGAACCCTGAACAGCAGAAGCCTACTGTACTATTTTGATCAGCAACAAAAATATAGTGCCAAGTTACCAGAAGCACATCACTACCTCAGACAGCCTTTTTTTTTTATAAACACTAATAAAATTTTTAAATATTTGATGTATTTTTAATGCATTTTTTGCACTGTCAGATCACTAAAAGTGTTGTCATTGATGTGATTGTTTATACTGCTCTAATCTTTATATATTAAAAAATGTTCTCCACAGGAATTGAAGATTGCATTTTCTTGGATAATGATCTTAAATTTGAAATTCTAGTATTGTGATCACTAGGGCTTCAACGATTCCTCAACATAATTCATGACGTCAACTATAAAAATTAGGTGACGCCTCATATTCTAAAACCACATACGTGATTTTGTAACTGCAATACACTACACTACAGTTATGTTAGCTAACAAGTGAAAGACGATAGGAGCAGCTATTGTTTTTTTCCTCGCATTAATATTAGCGTTCATTCTGAATAGTAAATCTCTTCATGAACTGAATCGTCTGTAAACATTTCAGTTGTTTTGGATGGAAAAATCGTTTTGATTTAATTTGAAGCCTTATTTGAACTTTTGGGCAGAGACCATTTTTATTTACTTATTTGCACATTATATTTTCATTTAAAAATAAAAATTGCATTCACTTTAATATCCATTGTTTATTTGATGTTTATTGTGATGGCCACATTAATGTTAAAAATACATTTGATTAGTTTCAAAGTTGTATTTTTATGGGTCACAATTTTAATTGTGAGAATCGACAACAAGGTGATATTCACAGGTCAGCAGGCTTGAACAGGTAAGATTGAAATAATCGTTGACTAATCAACTAATCAACAAAATAATTGACAGATTAGTCAACTACCAAAATAATATTTAGTTACAGCCCTCAAATGTAGTAGGAATCCCTACCACAAGTTCAACACTGCCAATTTACCACATCCATCATCATTCTGGCTTCCCCTCAACTTTTATATATACTTGCCCATATTCATATGTATATATAAAAAAAAATCTATATATAATCAATGTATACATGTAATGAATGCCATTCATGTGTGTACTAATTAATCTTTCTATAGATGTCACACATCAATTTTATATCCTTCCAAAAGCATGTTGAATAATGCTTGAGCATTGGTGTAGTCCCACAGGAAAAATGTTCCACAGTTTAACTCCATAAATGGAAATACAAAAAAGAGTAAAACTGTGGAACAGTTATTGTTAGGTAAATGTGTAAACCACTATACTATGGAGGCAGAAATATTTATTTATTTATAGTATAATAACATTAAAAGAACATGAAGTGGGGAGAAATCTGATGACCAAATGATCAGGGTGCATGCCACATGGGTTAAATGTATGCTAACATCAGCTGAGTCCCATGGGTCCTTGCACTACAACTGCAGATACCACAACAGAGTGTATTTGGTCCAGCTATAATAATGACTGTGACAGCTACAAGAATATATTTGTATTTTTTAATACATTTGCTTGTTTCTACATTTGTACAAAGGTTGTTGAGGACAGCAGGACAGCACATGAGCCTCGAAACTCGTCGGCACAGCAGTACTGCCTTTATAACCATATACTAACTTAACATGGTTCTTATCACATGTGTTATATCAAGATATACAGGTGGTATCACAACTTTATGACTGCTGTAAAGCTTTACTTTGACTGTTCCGGTATAAAAACTTTTACAACAAATGCCTCGGGTTGTGCAATGGAGACAGGACAAAGACTCTCAGTGGGTAAATAGAAAACTACTATCACGCCAGGTGGTAGCTAGCTCGCTAACATCTACCATCGTTGCCCTATGCCTGCTATAAACGATCTGGCTAGCTAATAAGACTGAAAACAAACTTGAAGTATAGAAACTACTGAAGAGTGGGGCTGTACAAATCTTCGTCTGAACGCTTGTGTATCACAAAATCCAGCAAAGCTCACGGTTGTCTTAGCTAGTTGAGCAGGAAGCTTAACTTTTAGCAGACAGCTAGATACCAAGCTAATGTTAGCAAAGCTTTCTTTGACACAACACTGCGAGATATAAAGGGCGATAAAAATCTAAAGTGTTTCAAGTGTTAATGTCTTTATCTTATAGAAGAGTAAGAGTGTGTAGCGCGATGACTAATGTATTCGTTTGGTGACTGTAGTCATTACTACAACTTATCTAACCTTTGTCTATGTCATAAACAAGTGTTTACACAGTCAGCTGTGCTAGCGAGCTAACCGGCCGAAAGTTAGCCACACAGCTAACGTTAGCTACATAGCCAGGCTAACGACAACCAACACTTTGAGGAGTCTTTAAGAACCTGACCTCTTTTAATGAAACTGCAACATGTCAAGACTTCTTCGGTTAATCTGTTAAGCTACACTCGGCGAACATATAAACTCACATATTATAACTTTAAAAACCAGTACTTAAGTATACAAAACAATGAAGATTTTGCTAACCTCCACTGGCAGCCATTCTCTCCAGTCTGTCTCAGAGCAGACCGACAGAAACGTCAAATGAGTGCAGAGCGGAGCCCCGGAAACAAGGAGCAGCCAATAGCAAGAGGCGAACAGATCTCACAGCCAATCATCGCCCTTTTATCTGAAATAGGAAAAAGTTAATACTGCATGGGTAAATTACACAGAGGGCACTCAGTTACAGCCGACCAAAAAAAGTCAAAGCTAAATGTGCATCCGAAGCAGAGGTGAAACATTTTTGGTTTGATATCTTGTTGGGGACGCTGGAGGCAGACATCAGCTCTTCTCCAGGCAATCGGATAACTGGACATGGGGAGAAACACATTCAAGTGTCGTTTTATTTGACATTATACAACATGCTTTTTTAAGTTGCAGAAGAGTACCTTTATTGATTTTTAAAGCTGAATGAATAGTGTAATGTCAACTTTGAAACAACAGATTTGTGTAACAGTCTATTAGAATAAGACTGGTATTGTACTCTTAAATCTCAGAAAATGAGATTACAGTGACATGGATTAATAACCTTAAAAATATATTTTTAGCATTTATTTTGAATAACAAGATAATTGTGATAATAAAGATAATAAGAATTATTATTACAATAACTATAGGCAGAGGACTCCATATCCTTGACAGCCATATGATGATGAAAATTAAGGTCCATAACCAGGAGGTTGTTGATTGTGGCACCCTTGCATTTAGGCAGCAGGATGTGCACATTTTTTCAAAGGTATGTGCCAATGTACTTACACTATATTACCAAAAGTATTCACTCGTCTGCCTTCACACGCATATGAACTTGAGTAACATCCCATTCTTAATCCATAGGGTTTAATATGATGTCGGCCCACCCTGTGCAGCTATAACAGCTTCAAATCTTCTGGGAAGGCTTTCCACAAGGTTTAGGAGTGTGTTTATGGTAATTGTTGACCATTCTTCCTGAAGTGTATTTGTGAGGTCAGACACTGATATTGGATGAGAAGGCCTGGCTCACAGTCTCCACTATAATTCATCCCAAAGGTGTTCTGTGGGGTTCAGGTCAGAACTCTGTGCAGGCCAGTCAAGTTCTTCCACACCAAACTCATTCTTCCATGTCTTTATGGTCCTTGCTTTGTGCACTAGTGCGCAGTCATGTTGGAACAGGAAGGGGCCATCCCCAAACTGTTCCCACAAAGTTGGGAGCACCAAATTGTCCAAAATGTCTTGGTATGCTGAAGCATTAAGAGTTCCTTTCACTGGAACTAAGGGACCGAGCCCAACTCCTGAAAAACAACCCCACACCATAACCCCCCCTCCACCAAACTTTACACTTGGCACAATGCAGTCAGACAAGTACCATTCTCCTGGCAACCACCAAACCCAGACTCGTCCATCAGATTCACAACTGGACTTGTTGCACAGGTGGCGTCCTATCACGGTACCATGCTGGAATTCCCTGAGCTCCTGAGAGCGACCCATTCTTTCACACGTTTATAGAAGGAGTCTGCATGCCTGGGTGCTTGGTTTTATACACCTGTGACCATGGAAGTGACTGGAACACCTGAATTCAATTATTTGGATGGGTGAGTGAATACTTTTGGCAATATAGCGTATGTGGTAGCATATTTCATAGGATGCATGTGTTCAAATCAGCGTGACAGAGCTTATATTTTAAAGGTTAATCAACATTAATTGTGACCGCCTAATTTTAGACATGTGGTTGTTTTCTAGTATTTCAACATCATTGGAAAAAGTCTTGTGTCCCCTGAAGCCTACATATGGTTTTGGTTCTAATTGAGAGGAGTACATTTTTCTACGAAGGCAAAACAAGTGCTCTTTCCCTGCAGAAACACTTAAGATTTTGCTATAATATGAGCTTGGCTTAATATTCATACTGACAACGAGGAGAGAAATAGCCTACCTAAATCCAGCTGTGCTGTAGAACTGTATCCAAATTGTAATTGCCCTCTGAGCAAAATGAGTTTCATTTGATTAAATGTAATACCAATGAAACACCCTACACACCAGTGTAGCATCATTCATATTGTGGCATAATACACTCACACTAATCTTATATTATCCATTTGTGTTGTAGACCCTGTGACGGAAAATGTGCTGCAACGCATTATTGGGTTAAGCTTGATATTGTATTTACCTGCTCTCAGTCTCGTGTTGAATTAATTTCAGCACACCATAGCGAGAAGGTGTAATGGTTCACCTCAGCTAAAAATCCAACCAAATAAATACATAAATAAAAATGAATCAGTGTTTAAATTAAAGTTAAATTTCAAAATGAAGCATCACTCTCACAACTTCTCCTTTCTTTTTATGTGTGGACTGCAGAGACTGATACTGGGATATGCTATATTGAATAATGCAACAGCAATGCAACTGACTTAATAAACTGTGAATGAGCTCTTAATATTGCATGTCAGTGATGGTGGCCACACAACTTTAGAGGAGGTAACCCCATGGACCGACATATTTTAGTTTAATCAGTTTTTGGTCCTGTTTGACTCACGGACAATCATTAATCTTTATTTCTAATAATTTAATCGTGTTTTTAACACTTAAAATGCATCATCTTAACTTGCTTAAGCAGAGGTGGAAAGTAACAAAGTACAAATATTTTGTTCGTTTTTACGTATCTGTACTTTACTCCCTACATTTTTACACAGATATCTCTGCTTTCTACTCCTTACATTTGCATAACAGGCTCGTTACTTTAGGTTTAAGGCATTTGAGGGGAGTTATTGTTTCACGTCACTCCACAGCTTCAGATATCAAACAGATTTGAAGACCATATTGGTGTATCTATCAGCAGTGCTTGTAATTAAGAACTTTATGCAGAGAGGTTAAAATAGGCTGGAACGACCCAGTTATCTTCTGCCAAAAAGTCAATGCTGATGCATCTGTGGGTTTTTTGTGTCTAATATTGTTGCTTATATTGGTAAATAGGCTGTAGTAAACAGGATTTATGAAGGGGTTTTATATATAAAGTATAGAAATTACCCTTATGACTCTGCATTATTGTACTTCCTCTCTGTTCTGTATGTAATCTGGTCCACTTAAAATATCCTTATAGAACTGTTATGTTATATTTATTGCATCGATCACTGAGCTGCAACCTAGGGGGTCCTGGTGCCGCATGTGCTTATAGACATCCTTATGTTTGAACATGGCGTTCGTCATGGACGAACTGTGGTGTCACAGAAGTCCAATTACAGAACACCACTCAGATTCAGATCAGGCAGGCCGTTCCTTCCAGTCACAGCCCTCCAGGTCTCTCTGTCATCACCCACGTGAGCACATTGCAAATGATGCCCTAGGGAATCCCTCAAGAACGTCATCTTTATCTATCCTGACAACAGTAAACCTTACTGCATGTCAAACTGTAAATTATTGGCTCTCAGTCAGATGGATTCCCGGACTGCATTATAGATGGGGGGGCAGGTGATGCTAAGATTCAGGTTGTGGCGTTGTGCCAGTTTGTCAGTTCTTACTGGTGCTTTAGAAAGGATTACAGCCATGTAGAAACCCCCTCCACTGCCTTACCTTCTCTTCTACTCACTTAATTTAGAACCCAAGGCCAGTCATGCTTGAGAGCGCTTCACCACTGCCTTGTACACATCCAACCAGCAACTTGAGGCTTTCACTCTGAGATGCAGGCAGTACTCTCCCAACATTTAACCACAGACTAAAAGCCACATCTTTGCTCATTTGTTTCTTGTCATTTGTCTTCAGAGCACAACTATGAAGTTGCAGTAATGCCAGGCTTAGGTGAATGGAAGCACTGGGAGATTAGAGCTGCAGGGAAGCACAGCACTTCCAAGACGGAACACTCCAACTCCCACAATTGCCTTTTTGTTCCATCCGGGCTGGTTCACTGTGTCCACCTCCCGTCACTCTAAGGCCTGATACACAAACCTGTGTCTCAGGATGCTCTTTGTACTCGTGGGAATGCATGTCATCCCTCACTTGCTGGCCTCAATCTACCCTTTGCCATTTCCTACTCACCCATGGTCACATATTGCATATTTTAATTCTCAGTCATATTCTTCCAGCCTGCGAGCTCAGCTTATACTTCTCTTGTACTCCTTTCCCACTCATTCTCCGTCCCACCTTCGCCCCTATAACCTTGAGTACTGAAAGGCTGTGAGGGGCTGAGAGTAAATGGGCGAGTTGCTATGTTACTATTTCCTAGTCTGCATGGAGTATACATGCACTTGTACTGTAGTGCCTGCACGCTCACAACAAGCTGGATTACTCTGCACGGAATCTTATATTCACCATCTCACTGTGAAATGCCACTTGAGTTCAAGTGACATAAATTTCAAGCACTCGGACACTTGTCGTCACAGGAAGAAGCACACAGTGTCACGTCAGGGTCTGTCCATTATGTCTCCTTCTAGAACTGGTCATTGAACCTAACGTTGCACTCTATTTTCACTTGGTTTGTTAAATCTTCACATGAAGATGAAACTGGAAAATGTCTCATTAGATTCGCTTTTGATAGTTTAACCCATAGGAAATAAAAACTTAATGAAGCTTTTTGTCAGTTTGATCAGAAGAGCCATTCTCTCACATTCGGTCGGGATGATACAGGCTGTCCTGCTGCTCTATTTTCTCCAACAGCTCTAAAGGGTTTTTCATTTTCTTACTACTGTCGTCCAACGATCTGTCCCTGTTCTTTAAATCCATCCCTCCTCCCCATCTCCACCTCATCCAAGGCATTACAATCAATCAAGTCTCCATCAAGCATCTGCTTTCTCCTCTTCACCAGCATCAGCGGCTAGACTCCGGAGGAGCCCTTCCCCTATCTCTATCAAAATGGTTCAGTCTTGCTTGTTTGTATTTCTCCAATAAATTTGTTCTGATTTCAACCAAATAAATTCCCCTTATTGAAATTCACATTTCGCAGTTTAAAGCATCAAATGAGTCTCATCGCGGCGCTTCATTTCTGAAGGACACACATTTTAGAGCAGCAAGACGGTGCTGCTTGAATGACTTGGTAAACTATGTATACTGTGGTTAATGTTTTTAAAGTGGAATAAATTGAGTTTTTAATTCAGTCTGGCATGTTTATGCTTACCTTGAAAAAGCAGGTGAAGGTTTGATTAGCAGTGACAGTAGATGAAAAATGCCTTTGGGCCATAACAAGTTATTATACATTTATACATACTTGAATTTGATTTAATATGTGTTTATGTATACTTTTTGTAAAAAGAAAGCTGGGTAGATTTGTCACTACAAATCCTATCCTTGTACATTTCTATTAACCCCCCCCCCCCACACACCC
>JAVDPK010002565.1:789468-802513 GCA_034780415.1 Cichlasoma orientale | reverse complement strand
GTGTGTGTGTGTGTGTGTGTGTGTGTGTGTGTGTGTGTGTGTGTGTGTGTGTGTGTGTGTGTGTGTGTGTGGATGGGGGCCTCTCACCATTTTTGTCTTTTAGAAGTATCCAGCCTTTCTGTCCTTTTTGTCCTGTTATGTCTCCGTAACTGCTCTCACATTTCTTTGGTTTGTTTCTGCCACTCACTCACTTTCCCACCTCATCCTTCACTTGGTCACCACTTCTGTCAAATGCCCTCTTTATTCTCTTCACTCATTCTGTCATTTACTTCTCCTGGGTCACCCCCCCCCCCATTCCCCCCGTCCCACCCCCTAGATGGGTACCTCTTCTTGTGAGCGATAACTGTACTGTACGGCCGATTTGCTCCACTTGTTTAGGCTGCCAGATCAGCTTCTTTTAGACATTGGCAACAAATAAACGCTGCAATCCAGAGTGATGCTGAACCCTATTTTGTACCAGCACAGTGGCAGGAAAAACACAACCTTTTCATAGAGTAGAGGTATTTTGATCGCAAGAGACAAAAGAGTATGATTAATATGCCATGGCGGGCAGCAGAAAGCAGTAAATTGTTCCTTGATATGAAAGAGAGAAACAGATTTTGAAGCAAAGCTGTAAAAAAGAAAAAAGATGGTTTGCAGCATGTGCGTTTAAATACACATGTCCATCGGTGCATGTGCTAACCTGCCTGTCTCCTTCAAGCCTTATTACAAATAGCAAACAGCTTCCAGTGCTGCATGAAGCACATGCCTGCTTCCCGCCATTTAAGAGCAGGACAAATTGGAGCAGGGTGCTTTCATGACTCAAAGTGAACCACATGATGGATTCTGGCAGGGATTTCCTCCAAATCGATAGTCATGCTTTTTGGGATGGAATGTAGCTGAAACATCTGCTGCTCGAGGTCTGACCAACAGGTGGTGCGGAGCGGCACAGTATCGTGAGAACACAGAGCCCGCTGGGAGCAGAGCAAGGCCAGGTGCTCCCGAGCCGTTCATGTCTATCTGTGGGGGGAATCCGCTTTATTAAACCAAGCAGAACTGTAAACTTGATCCAGGACAGAGCAGAGTTTAACGCAGGGGCAGCTCGCCCACGCAGGCTAGCGCTGCTCTGCCTCATGAGGCGCCGAGCTTCTTTTTAACTCCTACTTAGCCGCTGCCTGCCACTGCAACCCCTGCTCAGAGAAAGCAAGCAAAGCGACGTATAATTTCCCATTTTTAAAAGAAATGCAGAACAAGCAAAGAAAAAAATAGGGAAATACCTGCAGGAAAATATTTTTATTTGGCTACACAGACTGCTTTCTTGGGTGGGTGGGTGGTGGGGGGTGCAGAGGGGAAACTATTCAGGGGGAAAAATAACTGAAACACACTTGTGTTTGTTTTTCCCATTTTGGCGCTATTGACATAGCTGCTCCTTCGTTCCGGCCTGTCCTTTCGTTTCCCAAACACACCCAGGTGCATGTTGGGAGTGCAGCAGCCAGCCAGCCTTGTCACTGCAAGCCTTTACCATGGCAACGGGCCCAGTGGAATTGATGATTTTCAACACTTCACCTCGGGGAACGTGGAGACTGCTCACTGTGGGGACGAGAGGGTGTAGTCTGTGTCAGAATCTATTACGCACAAAAATATGATTTAAAAAAAATTGGCTTGTTATTGAATTTTCTTACTGCCTCAACATTTTCACACCACTTGGTACTCAGAGCAAATCGCTTTGGTTAATTTGGGTTCTGGTGCCAGAAATGCGGTGTGATATTTCACTGATAGGGGAGAACTGTAAAGTCCAGCTGTTGGCTTTGACAGCTTGGGGCACAGCTGGTCTCAGTCTGTGTGTGTGTGTGTGTGTGTGTGTGTGTGCGTGTGTGTGTGCGTGCGTGTGTGCGTGCGTGCGTGTCAAATCATTACGTTTTAAGGTGATATATGTTTTAAGGTTGAGCTAAGATTAGGTATATGTTAGTGTTAGTCAAGTAGAATGGTTAAAATTAGGGTACGTCTCAAGGGAATGAATGTAAGTCAGTTTAACACACCTGTGTGTGTCTGTGTGTGTGTCTGTGTGTGTGTCTGTGTGTGTGTGTGGCTGATGAGCATGTGTGAGTTATCCATCCAGTGGCTCATAAAATCTTTTTAAATCCATGCACTTAATTTTGCTAAATTCTTAATAGCTGACATAACAAAGTAGGATGTTTGCTGTTTAATTATGCCTTTGAAATAATCAGTGCAAGAAGTAGACAGGAAAAAAGCAATGATGAGGTGTGAAATATTAGTGAGATCGAGCGATGAAACCACAGTTAGAAAAAGAAGATCATTACTAAACACTTCTGGGCAAGGACAAGTACTTAAAATATAATGTGAACAATGTAATTAGGAATTTAATTTATCCACTAAAATTGAACCCTGTTCAATTTTCTTTCTAAGCATTCTTACTTGCCATAAAGTGACAATGGGACTTCTGGGGAAGAGGGGATTGAAGGAGGAAGGATGAGTGAGGTGGTGGGGGAGCCGTGCCCTGGGTGTGGTGAGGAGTTAGATAAGCCTCGGCTGTACCGGCAGGAGTAAAAGGAAGCAAAGACAGGCTCAAACGCCCTCCTTTCCTCTCCTCTCCTCTCCTCTCCTCTCCTCTCCTCTCCTCTCCTCTCCTCTCCTCGTCTCTCCTCTCCTCTCCTCGCCTCTCCTCTACTCTCCTCGCCTCTCTTCTCCTCTCCTCTCCTCTCCTCTCAACTGTTCTCGCCTCTCCTTCTTATCTGATCATCCACTCACCGCTATTTGCAATTCTAATGAAAATCAGACACCTGCCCTGCCAACCCTAAGCACTCTCTGCAGCTCCCTGCCACAACAACAAGGAGCAAAAAAGAGAATAAAGGAGGCCGAGAGAAAAGCAAGTGAGGTGAAAAAGAGTAGTAGAGAGACCCATATCAGAAGAGCGGATATTATGTTACTGGAAGCCTGGTAGATTGGATTGTCAGATGACCCAGCGAAGGAAAGAAAAAAATGTTCTCTTTCATTCTGGGTTGCGACAACAGAGGTCTTCTCACAAAGTGGAAGAATCACAGTATGATGTTGGCCGTGGGACCGCTACAGGAACCAAATCAGTCCTGTGGGCGGTCTAATATATGAGTGACACAGGCTTCTGTCATCCCATTCTATGTTGGGGTGGGGGGGGGGGCATCTTCTCATCTTCTCAAGACGATGCTGTTTTCAGTTCGGCCCGGCTTTAGGATATCGCTTCCACAGTGACATTTCAATTGTTACCCCTTGAAGCTTTATTTCTCACTGAAGGTGAATGAGGACCGTATAACGTTACAGAATGTGTAATACCAGCTAAAGCCACTGTTCACTATGAACAAGAATTCACTGTTTTCTATCCATTACCTCCAGTACCTCATCTATTACAACACACAATCTGCACCGCTCCCTGCCCATCAGTTGCTGATAGCCAAAAGTTGAGAGTATCAGCAGCCCTAAATGGGGCCTTTAACAGCCAACAGACTAAAGAGGGGAAAAGAAGCAGGTGGGGAAGGAGGGAAGTCAGCAAGATGCTATCAGTCCATTACAGACCCCCAAGGACAAAAGCGGCTTCTCTCCCTTACAGTCTGGCCTAGTTGTGGCCATTGCTGAGCCACTTCCCTGTGCTCCGCATATGGGTGCCCAGACAAAGAGGCCTTGATGCAGGTGTCAAAAGGTGCCACTCATTTTGACTGGTCTGTGTGCTGAGTTCAACCCTTGTTTTAGGTTACGTTCTAGCCAAGGACAAAGCAGCAGAGGCCCCAAAAGGCCTAATTCTACATGGGCCAGAAAAAAAGGAGAAAAGACCACCCTACAAGTTAGCCCGGTGATGTGCTAGAATTCATATTCAGATTTAGATCCACTTCATCCTGTAACATACCCACTCAAATTTATTTCAGCCTCGACTGTAACCTGCCTAAAAAGCAAAAGATCCCCAGTTCGATCCCAGGAGGAGCCACAAATCCCTTTGGGGTTTGTCAGGAAGGGCATTCGGGCTAAAAAGTCTGCCAAATCAAATATGCAGAACTACCTACTGTGGCAACCCCTTGTGAGTAATGGAGCAGCCGAAAGCAGCTTTACTATAACCAGCCTGCCCTCCCCAGTGCTACTAAGAAAAAACCACAACACACACCTGTTTCAAGCCATTTCTCCAGCCCCCCCCCCCTCCCCCCCCTTGAAGCGGCCATTGGATTGCATTGGTTCTTAATCCAGACTGCGGTATTGTCACCCATTTAGAGGGTGCTGGGTACACGTGGCTCACCCTTTAGCACGCTTGGGGGTGGTGAAGGCAGGCTGCAAGCCACAGTGGCAGGTGCTGTGACGGATGTTCTGTAGAGTGCCAAAACAAACACAGGGAGGCAAGGTGGGGTCAGGGTGGGGCAGTCAGGAGAGTAAAGCGGGTATGGGGAGATTAGTGTGCCATGGGCCTGCCCTTTAGAGAGAGGGGGCCGCGAGAGGTGTGACCAGTGATAGAGAGAGGTGGCAGGACACGGGGTCACATTCTGCTGCATCATGCCTCTGTGTTTTCAAGCAGGGAATGGCCTCAGACCAGAGTTCGGCATGAAATAAAGCGAGGCAAAATGAGAAATGTCTAAGCCAGCTTTAATTTCTCGGCCAAACAAAGAGGCAGTGTTTGAACAGCAATCAACTCGTCATCTGCTCGCACTTGTAGGACAACTTTGAAGTCCAGCTCCAACTTGCAGCACCAGCAGCAGCAGCAGTGGGAGGAAGTATGAATCAGGTAGAGTTTCACTTGCCTCATGTCCTCTAATGGCCCACCCAATCACCAGGACATGAGCATTACACAGAACATGTGCACAGGAAACCTGGAGGTATAGCCGTTACACAACAGAAACTGGATACGCCTTGTTCGCTAACCTTGAGTATCTGTCCTGCCCTCAGCCCCTTTCGCACTATTATGAGGGCGATGAAAGAAGGGCACAGAAAAAAGTGTGAGCTTTAATCTATTCTGGACTGAACACTGATGGGCAGCTCCTTGGGCTACAAGGACAACATTCGTGGATGCGAGTTTGCATGGAGGCTTGTGGAGATTTCACACTAGCAGCCGAAGGTCCTAGACGCATCTGGGAAAGTCTTTAATGTTAGCACGAAAAAAAACCATTGGGAGCCAGCAAAACAACAGCCAAACAGCAGCACAAATACAGTGCTCTCTACTTGTAAATGGCTACCCTGGTTCTCAACCAAAGAAACTAGGAATGAGAGTAGCAGGTGGCGATAAACCTTCCTGTTGCCTTGACCTGGCCTTGAGTCCGCCAAGGACTTCAGGAAGGTTCAGAGCCCAGTGTGAGTCAATAAAACTTTTTACCATTTCGTGTTGCAGTCTTTCTGCTAACCGCAGTCACTTCCTCACATCTTCATCTTTAAATGGCTGTTTGTGCCTGAAACAAACTGCAAAGCAATCGTGTAAAAACGAACAAAGACAACCTGAAACCCACAAGTGATCTGGCTCAACTGAATGTTACAGAGGCCGTGAGCCCGGGACACTATTCAATTATGATTCAGTCTCATTCAGCCTCAGTCAAAACAAGCTGAAATTCTCACTGTCTGTCTCCACAGTGCACCGTTCCAAACAGTATATGGACGATAAACGTGATCCAAAGAATGTCTGATAGAAGTTCAGAGGTCAGAATGAAGCATGCCTTGGCAGGGACAGAAAGACATAGCCACCTGGTCATTTGGGTTAATTATAAATGAGGCAGGCCGCAACAGGGGAAGATGAGCTGGACAGCTGTCTCTCCAGACACACATATAAACGGGATCACAGCCCATATGCACGGTCCGCTCCACTGAGCACCAGATCCCGGGGGCCCGTCGTGGCTGAAAAGCGCTGCGCTGCAGCCAGGTGGAACTGGGGAAAAGTTCACAATCACAGCTGCCAAACTGTTTTTCACTCTCTCTTTCTTTCTTCGCCTCTTTTTCTTTCTTACAGCCTCCCAAGGAAATACAACATGGGGAAAGTTGTATGTTCCTTGGATTTGTCTACAGTTATTCTCCCGTATTCTCATGACTATCCCGATAGGAAGTTGACCTTAGAAGGCGGGGGGAAACTATTGCTTTATCAGAAGTTAGGGAGTGCTGATTAAAGAGCAAAATGGAGATAAATCATAACATTAATGCCAAATGAAGTTGAAGAATCCATTATTTGTCACTTCAGCAGCCTCATTCAGCCGAGTACCAGTTTGTCACTGCGTTGCCGTGCCTGTGGGGCTCCGTGGTAATAAGTACTCTTTGGTTTGTGAAATAAGTGTTTTTGCTTTGCTCGGGCTTAAACTGCACAGGTGCAACTGCAAAACAAGCAGCATAATAAGCAGGATGCACACACACACAGCAGGACTGGAAGGAGCCAGACAGCAACATAGGGGATGCAACGGTACTGACGCAGACGAGGGGAGAGAAAAAAAAAAGAGCAAAGCGAAGGGAGAAGATGAGAAATGGTAAAGGTGAAAAGGGGAGAAGTGACGGATAGGAGAACGTGTTAATGAGTCACCGAGAGAGAGAGAGCTATATGAAACTGAAAATCAAGCAAGAAATGAAGTAGGGGTGACTGATACCAGCCACATGTCTTTCTCACAGGTTATGAAACTGGACACAGGATTTTGATCAGTCATATTCAGCACCTGCGAGTTTGACTTGATAATATTTCACCGGCTGAGTGTTGATGTAGGTAAAACGATAAGGGTGATTATTTTTTGCTGATTTTGTACAGGAGGCAACGCGCCTGCTCCGAGACATCAGACGCACAACCAGCGAAGCAGCGGAAGCATTACAACGCGGTCCCAGCTGAGAGCGAGCGACGTGAAATATGTCTCATTGCTCTCTGCCGGATTCGAGAGATCCAGGAGGCAGACAGATAGTTGAACTTGAGCTTTTGTGGAGGCATTGTCCAAAAAAGTGCTGACAGCAGAGATACGGCTCCAGCCCACCCCCCAGTGTGTGTGTGCGCGCACACACACACACGCACGTTTTACTGTGTGCAAGTGTCCAGTCACTGGAAAAGCCATTGTGGTAAAGTGGAGGAGTAATCCTGGCAGGGCCTGTCTTTTCACTCAGGAAACCCATAAGAATCCAAACCCTGAGCAGAATGCCTCCCCTGATACCCATAGCTAAGATAGCAAAGACGGCACTGGGGTCACTGTGTTCGAAACAAACACACAGACTGCGTCTGCTGGGCATAATAAGTCTGACGCTGGCTTACTCACTCTCAAGGCGACAAGAGAATACTTTTTGTGTTGCAACAAATGTCTGTGTGAGTGTGAGGGTTTTTTTTTAAACATCTGAAGACTCGTGCAAATCCATAGTGCACAATTTGAAGGACACATCACGTTAACATGACACAGGGACCCTTTCCCCAAACCTTTTCACGAATGCCAAACTATCAAAAGTCAAAATCCGCCATTCCATTTTCTGATTGTTATGACAAACTGCGTCTTTTGAAGTCCGTTAGGATCAATACACTTCACTCTAATGGTGTCTGTCAGATCCGAGCAGGAGAACATCCTTAACATTTACTTTCCAATCACACAGTGACAGCTTGGGAGGGGGAATCGAGTGTGCATCAACCATGCCAGCTCTCTTACATCCACAGGCACGTGCCTTTGAGAAATAACAATGTCACCTGTCACTCACGAGCAGCATTAAAACATTCAGGGGATCTGATTAGGTGGGCCTGCCAGGATATAAGTCAGAAGGAAAATCAAATGTCACACTCTTACTTTGGTTGAAACCTTTGCTCGACAGGACACGGAAAAACAAGACGGATTGGAAGTCCACATGGAGAGACGCGGACTGATAGAAATATTTCATGGGAGCATGGATTCATTATGGTTTTGTTGGATTTGGCAGCAAGTGCTCTGAGAGGATCAATAGAGTAATTGATTTTTAATGGGAAAATAATTAGCTCCCTTATCGCTATTGAGTATAATCATAGTCTTGCAATATTTCTTACAATACTGTGCAAAAGTCTTGAGTCACCCCTCATTTCTTTATATTTTGCTAGGAAAATGGGAAGTAGCTGCAGTGGTTTATTGAAGCATGCAAACATAGATGGAAATACAGTTTATAAGGTAAAAACATGTATTCAAAATTCTAATGAGGTTGAAAGTCAATATTTGGTGTGACCACCTTTATTCTTCCACACAGCCTGAACTCTCTGAGGCAGCTTTCTTGCTGATTTTTTAAGCAGTCTTCAGGAAGAGTTCTCCAGGCTTCTTGAAGGACATTCAAAGCTCTTCTTTGGATGTTGGCTGCATTTTGTTCTCTGTCAAGATCATCCCGCTGTCACGGTTTGGCTGTGTGGTGACCCAACAGCTTGACTTTGGAGACAAGAAATTAAGTCAAAATCCAGCTTTACGCTGATTGTTCTCAGGAATAACAAAACCCAAAAAACATCTGCAGGGCAGGAACTAGGAAACAGTGCAGAAGGAGAACACAGGGCAGAGAGTCACACAGTAATGAGGGACAACATGACAAAAACTAAGGAAAACTCTACATGCATAACTTTGAAAATGAGCTTTTTTCTTTTGTCAGACTGAGACATAACTTTCTCTGGTCACAGGAGATAGTCTGGACCCCTGCCACCCAGCTACGCCAGCCAAACAAAGCAAAAGTGCCAATCAGCTGCAAGTTGAGCACAGCTGTTGCTGGGGCTGGGTGTCGTGGAGCAGAGATTAGGGTGGGGTGGTGACTAAATGTCCAGTGCAGGGAGAGGGGAAGGGGTGGCAGTAAGGTAGCTGTGGGACTGCAGAAAGGGAATACAGGGGATGGAAGAAATCGGGCTGGAGTGTCAGATGAGGGATCGGATGATGTTTGGCCAAAGCCTGAGGAAGTATCATATGCGACACCTTCATGAGAGAAGGTTACTCTGGGCTGAGGCTGCCTCCAGGACCACAAGTCCCAGGAAACGCTGACGGATACACAAACCTACACAGACAAACACACACACACACACAGATTAACACCCACTGCTCACACTGACACAGAAATACTCAAAGATTGAAGCAAACACTGAATCACATTCTCAGCAGAAGTCCTGTTTGCCAGTGCACACACTCATTGATTAATCCATACGGGCTTGCACAAACACAGCGGCTTCTTACAGCTGAGTGGTGAAATTGCAGGGCTCCACCCAAACAAAGCTTAGCAAGTCACAGTCAATAGTCTGCTGTCTCTAATAGGTCTCGAGACCACAGTAATTCAGCTCCATCTGCAAAATCCTGAACAATCATTTAGAATCTCACCAAAACAGATAACACATTCACGCGATGGCAAATATTGAAGCAAGTGTTAAAGTATTAAAGCCGAAGTGTCTGAGAAGGCGACTGAAACATCTGGCATATTTAAACATACGCTTTCCATATGATGCTGCAAGCCTTTGCTAATGTTAGAACGATAAAAGGATCCCATTAATCTCATTTGTCCGGTCGTATGCATCTCTCATCACGACAAGAGATGAAAAGAACACTTTCTGTTATCATCGGTTAGGACTCCGTGAACCGTCTATCCATAGAGAAGCAGCTTTGGCGCTTATATTCTGCAGAGTTTTTCCTCTTACTCGAAGTGTCCAAACAGCAGGTGGTGGTCTGGGCGATTGACATCTGAGCGAGATGTGACCACAGATAGCCCTCCCTCTCTATTCCACCTGGAGCTGGCGCGGCATTCATGACTGACAGCTCTGCTCTCAATAATTCATCTGGCCCTGGGTGTCTGAAGGTCAGGAGATCATCCGCTTGGGCTTGGGCGCTGAGGAGAGGTGGCACTGTCATCAAATATTTATTGACCCGCTGTACTCCCAATACACTCTCAAAATACACAATCTTCTTCGCTAAACACAGCACTGATTCGCACCCAGCAGCGGAATAGCTGAACGGCACTGACACCGTTTAACAGTGCGCGTGAGGGCTGCTTGCAGAGGACGCGAGCGGCGGAAAGGAGCGCATGAGAGCGTTTGGCCTGTTGCACATATGGATTACAAGTAAGTCAGCAGCTGTAACTGCTGATGAGTCAACGTGTTATCCTGTTTTAATTGCACAGTCGGACGGGAAGCAACTAAACAAACAAACACATGGCATTCTAGCAGATCGAGGAAATGACTGGAATTGCACACAGTGAAAGAGAAATTCCTGTATTGAGCATATTTTTCTGCATCTGCATATTTTTCTCACTGTCCATTTAATGAAGGAAATATGCAAACACAAAATAATAACCCTACACTTCAGCTTTAATTGGCTGTCTGAATTATAAATCTGACAACATGCTTATGAATCCTGGAATCTACCTATCATGAATCTCATAAATTTGCACATTTATAGAATCATCCAGTGTGCAACATTAGAGTCCATATCAGCCACCCTAATAACCAATTTACTTCTTATTGAGGGTAAACCTCTAGGCAAACACCTGATCCTTTTCAGAGCAAAAAGTTGTATTTTCTGGTTCCAATTCGGCGCAAAGCGTCGTTCACATTAAATATTTTGAGAGCAGCAAGAACCTCCATATGTGGACATGTCTCCACCAGTCAAGCCCAGCAACTGCAGAGACGCCAGCAGAAATGATGACCTAATACTAGCCCTGCTTCATCATGATCACTCCTGCAAGAACATACACAGACGTCCGCTCCGAAGCCAAGGCATTACACTCCACTCACTCCCCAGATTTCGGGCAGGTGCTGCTGCTGTTGTTTGTAGGAGCGTTTGGCAGTGCGGTCTTGGATTGCAGCATTTTTCTGCATCTGTATCAGCTTGATACAAGCAGTTACGTGTTCCTGGTGGTATGCTGCAACTCACAGAGCCCAACTGTTCCTGTACAAGCTTTCTCAATCTGAACCTGAAGTGTTACGAATGTTTTACGACTCTTACAGCACGTCTGTTTGCGCATGACGGCATAGTTATATCTAAACGCATTCTATATCTTTGCATGTGTGTCTGTGTGCACTTATGCATCTGCAAACTTTTATGGGCTTCTGTGAGTGAACGCACAGCAAGTGAGCTCGTTTGCGTGGCAAAACCACATCACCTACGTGTGAAAGAAAACAGTGTGCGTTTCGTCAGGGTTTCTGAAAAATGAGTCACGCGGCAGATTTGGAAGCTCTGCTGCTGTTTTGCGGAGTCAAAAGCAAGCGAAAGATGTAAAACGCACCTTAAAAACCACGCTTACAACCAAGCTGTGCGACTGGTGTGGAAAAAAAATGTGTGTCTGCGTGTGCAGACTCTCTCAAAACATTAAAGTCTGCTTCTGAGATTCCCCCGTATATTAAAAAGCTGATCATTAATTTTATTCATGAGGCAAGACAGGGGGTTGTTCCGCATGCAGCAGGTGAGTGAATATCTACCCCGGATTGAGTGCACTCGTGCATGAATGTGGAGTAATTGTCTCCTGCCTAGAGGCTGATGTACTGATGGGTTGTGCGTGCACATCAGAGGTGGATAGGTCTGGAGAGGACTGCAGCCTCCTCTAATCCCACAAAAATAAAAAGTTACTGTTGTATTCAGATGTCCCGAGAACAAGCCATGACAAACGGCTGTGCCTCGTGTGAAGATATGTGGAAGATAATAGCAGTTGTGTTAGAGCTCAGAGGGATGAGGCCACAGGTGTTAAACAGCTAAGCGCTTTAGCTGCTCCAGGGGAAAAGATGTTATTGAACCAGGAAGGCTTCTCCAACGGCCCCTCTCTGCAGGGCAACTCAAAGCCCAGGGGTCAAAGGTCGGCGTGAGCAGCAATAGAAGCCATTTGTTTGGTTGTCGGCTCAACAGGTGAGCTCTGGGTTGGGGGGAGGGGGGGGGGGCATGCTTCTCAAAACATCTCATCTGGCAAGGAAAAAAAAACAGCAGCAGAGTCTTAATATCAGGCATGTCCACCATACACGATCGCTCACTCACCACACACGTCACAACAACCTGTGTTTACCCTTATTTTGCCACCACTCTGTTTGCTTTGTAGCCTTGTGTGACATTGTTATAGAGAGAAAGAGGGGGAAAAAAAAGGAAAGAACGGTGACCGTTGGTGCATAGCTCAGTATTTGTTTGTGTGTCACGGGGTCAAGTTTTTGTTTTTTGTTTTTTGGTCTGAATGAGAGACGGCAGAGCTGCACCTGTGCTACAGGAGCATCTGGTAGCTTCCCCTCTGGCTGTGTTGTTTTGTATCGGGATCCAGCCTCTGGGTTTGGGCCCCAGCAAGACTTATCATCACATTGAACATATTTGCGCACACATTCCTCCTCCTTTAAGCCTATTGAACAAACTGTGTGGCCAGTGAAGGATTTTCTATACAATGCACCACAGCTCATTCATAAAGCTGTGGGTGACTTACTGCACCTACCTTCACAATGAACGCTGATTACTTAGTGGTGACAAGTCATTTAAAGCTAATTGCTTATTATATCCTACACATATGGGGGGAATGATTCTGTGTGAATGGCTGCAGAGTCGAAGATATTTCTCAGTCTTTACTGTAGAACCACATTTTTTTAAATTCATCAGTACATACACGCTCTTGTCAAGTATTAATAATAATGGAAAGCACTGCCAAGAAAAAAAATACAGTCATACTCATCCTTAAACTTCAGCTGGTTCAAAACGCTGCCGCCCGCATCATTACCAGAACTCACCCATCAGCAATATAACACCTGTCCTACAGCCGCTCCATTGGCTCCCATCAAATACCGCATCATCTACAAGATTCTGCTTCTCTCATTCAAGTCCATTAATAACTTTGCTCCTCAGTACCCCTACAAGCTCCTCCGTGCGTACATTGCCACCCGTACTCTCAGGTCCTCCTCCACCCAACCCACTGTTCCACCTGTTCACTTGACCACCATGGGGTCAAGAGGCTTCAGCCTTTTTTTGCCTCCATTCCAGCTTTTATTTAGGTCGTTGCCATCAAACTCAAATAACCGTATTTTTTTCTAAATTTTTTAAATATTCTCAGTTTAAGCAGTTGGCATGTTTTCTGTGTTCTGCTGTGATTAAAATATTGTATTATTTATATATATATATATATATATATATATATATATATATATATATATTTTGCAAAT
>JAVDPK010002565.1:769236-789177 GCA_034780415.1 Cichlasoma orientale | reverse complement strand
TATTTTGCAAATCATTGCATTCTGTCCCAGCTGTTTTGGAATGGACGTTGTAAATTCTAGTGTAGTTCCAGATACAATTTGGTAATAAATTAAAATCATAAAAATAATAAAATCCAGGTGTGTTCATTTTGTTCCACGGCTGCTGCTTCCAAGGTTGATAACAAATGCACTTTTGCTTAAATAAAACTGTAAAGGTTTGAACTTTTATCTGAAATGGAGCAATTTTCCACCGTGAGACGGCTACGATTACTTCAGCGGTCACAGCGCTGACTTCCAGCTGTCAGTGTAAATGAGTAGACGTCATACAAGCTCCTTAACGGGTAACTCAACATAGCCCGTTCTTTCAGACAGCAGATCAGCCTGCTAACAAGCATGAAGTTATGGTCCAAAGCTGAACACGACAGCGCATTAGATGAATTATCAGAAGGGGCTGCGACTATCTCAAAGCTGTGAAAACACGGAGGTACACGTGAAGACATCTGCTGTGTGTGCCGGAGTGAGAGAGTGCAAAATATAGCAATTTAACACCAAGAAAAATACTTGGAACATCATCATCTCAATTTTCGAGAAGTCCCCAGGCTCAACAGCACATGTGAACACACACACACACACACACACACACAGATGTCCTATATTGTCCTGTCTTGATGGGCTGTGCAATAGAGATAATTAGGTTTAAATACAGGCGGTTAAAGATAAATGAGCAATAGTAGGTAATGACGGCTTATTTCCCATCTGTCTGTGCGGTGCGAGGCAGCTGAGCCTTGTGAATGAACATCACTGTTCTGAAGGCACAGGACTACTTCTGAGCAGCTCCATTATAAGCATGTCATGCTACATAAACAGCAGTTCAGCGATTGCGTTATACCTTGCAAACCTTCCCATTTTTTTTGTAAGAAAATTCACCCCTAGATATTTATTTCCTTCTTAATAATGCGGATGAAAAACAGAAAGTATGGACTTGTTGCCCGTTGTTACCACAACAGTCTTCCTGGTTCTGCGTCACTGACTTGTAAACCAAATAGTGAGAAAAGAGTATTTAAGGAGGGCTTAATGCTTTGCAGGTTGACAGAAAGCAGGCCATTGACATGCAGGAGAGTGCTGTTGGGTGATTGAAAAAGCAACTGCGCACTGAGCCGGGGGGGGGGGGAGGAGGAGGCCTCAAAAAAACATCCTGCAAGCACTTTAAAAGAAACTTTACAGCTACTCCCAGAGGGAGTGAGGAAGAAAATGGCCGGCTGGAGCCTTCGCCGTGTCGATACATTATTCTGTTCGTATTTGTCTAACTTTCACCTCTTTTACCGTCTACTTCCTCTAAATCTTAATCTCTTTTTTCCCCCCCTCCCCATTTTCCTTGGCCCAGTTTTGCTTACTCCCTTTTCACTCTTCATACAGACAGGCACACACACGATCACAGGCACACACACACACACACACACCAAACACGTCTAGGGCATGCAGGTGCGAAGGTTGTGTAAGCAACTTATTCCAGGTGCAGCCGTTTGTGCTATGACAAACACTGAACTGCATTTCCACATTCCAGCACATCACGAAGCTTCTGTTTCATTCTGATCGTCTGAAAAGACGAGCGCTCAACGGCAGATCTGAAATTCTGGGGCGTCTGCTGTTTGTGTCATACGATCCAGAGGCTTCAGAAGATTTCTTGACAAGGTTAAGCTGGCCGTTTAATCTGTTTGGGAAAAGAATGAAAAGCAGTTACTTGTCTTTTTCAGGTCAGTTGTGCTGAAGCGAACGTGCTCTTGCCCGGAGCTTGCGGCGACGTCCTCACCAGCTCAATATCTTGCACCGCAGTTGGAAAGCAGACCGTAAATAGGAAGCTTCACTGTCTACTGAGCCTGAGCTGCATTTAGAAGAGACTCCAGCAATTGGGTCAAAGAGGAAAGGTTGGCATTAAACGCGCAGGCTCCTGTATGTCATTTTTCCCCTACAATGCCAAGAAGGAAAGACAGCAGCAATGAGGTTGAAGTTCCTCATCCTACAGTGAGAGAGATTATTCACAAGTAGAAAACATTTAAGACGGTTACCTATCTTTCCAGGAGCGGAGCAACTTCACCCCTCGGTCAGACCGTGAAATGCTCAGAGAAACTGAAAACAAACAAATCACAAGAGCTACATCTCAGACTCTACAGGCCTCAGTCAGCATGTTAAACGTTAAAGTTCATGACAGTTTAATTAGGAAAAGAAAATAAAAGAAAGGAAAGGAAATGGTTGCCAAGAGGAAGCCTCTTCTCTTTAAAAAGAACATGGCAGCGTGGCTTAGATTTGCAAAGTTTCATCTGTGCAAGCCACAGCTCAGCACAAACACCTCATACCAGCTGTCAAGCACGGCGGTGGAGGGGTGATGATTTGTTTTGCAGCCACAAGACCTGGGCACCTTGCAGTCTCTGAGTCGACGGTGAGCTAAAGCATTCAAGAGTCAATCGGTCCGAGTTAAAACTCGGCTCAATCTGAGTGACGCAGAGGGAGAATGATCCCGAGCGCCGCAGCTGAAAAAGAAAAGAATCGAGGTGTTGCAATGGCCCAGTCGAAGTTCAGACCTCAACTTGATTAAAACACTGTTGTGGGAAACGAACACCCACAAACCTCAATGAACTGAAGCGACGCTGTAAAGGAGAGTGGGCCAAAATTATTTTCCAACAGCACGAGAGACTGATAAAGTCATACAGGAAATGATTACTCTTATTGTTGCTAAAGGTGGTTCTACGAGCTACTGGATCATGAGGTGCACTTAGTTTTTAACAGGACTGCTTCTGCTTAGTTTTTGTTCAATAAAAAATGGCACGGTGTAATATGTCGTGTCGTTGTTGTTCATCTCGACAGAACGACACTGTTAAATGTCCGGAGAGTTCACAGCAAGTGATTGGGTGTCATGTGCTGCATGCAACACTCTTGACCTTGGTGCCACCCCTCACCTAAAAGAAGTAATCAAAAGGCATCTTACCTGTTGAATCTGCTGACAAAGGGCTGGGACCTTTGACCTAGTTCCCCTGACATTGTCTGCAGCTCATGCGTGAAAAAGGCTTAAGGAAACGTTAGCGTTCTAAAACACTAAGGCAACAAAGGTGAGCATGGCATCAAAAAATGATACCTGCTATACACAAGCATGTTAACACTGTCAGTGTGCACATGCATGCATACTGATTTTAATAGCCTATTTGAGCTCAAAGTGCCTGTGCCTAACAGAGCCACCACTGTGGCCGCGGGCTATTAATGCTTTCATTGTGATTTGGCGAGCAGGTCACCCAGCAAAACAATATTTTTTTTTGCTATCTCAAAAAGGATACCCACAGCAAAGGAGTGTATCTTTTTACATTCTTTAATCTTCTCATCTTTCTTTGACAGCTGGCAGAGGCTTCACTAATCTTTCCAATCAGGCAAGCATTTCCTGTCTGATCCACTGTCAAACAGCAAAAAAAGAAGAAAAAGCAGAAGAAGAGAGGGAACAGGAAGATGAAAAGTGAGGGTGAGATGGAGCGAACTCTTCCAGGAAACATCGGTGTCGTTGTTGCATCTGACCGTGCATGTCTGCAGGCACGCAGGGCACATATTCACACCTGCAAATGGGTCCGTAACTCACAGGGCAAATGTTCATTCACATGCCTGCATGTAAGCATTCATGCATGCTGACATACTGTGTATACAGACACACATAGCAGGCAGGGCATGTGGAGAAACACAATATGGCAGGCACGCATACGCCATAAAAATCTGAAAGACAGAAAAGATAAATACGCCGTACTTTTGATATGGAATCATACTTTTAAACCGTCTCAGCAACAAATAAATGTCCTTCTTGATTAGGAAGAACTCCAATTAATTTGTGCACGCTAAGTATGATAGTGTAAGACAAGGCCCTCGTCCAAACAAGATGAAATGTGAGACGGGCGCATTTAATCCAAGGCCATCAATCTGCTCCACTCAGTGACTGCCAGACTTAAGGGCTCCACATCTCACCTCAACTCAAAATGTGATTTCCACTGCAAATATCCTGTTATAGTCATGTTTTAATCAACTTCGTGTGTTTGACTTGGAAGCAGATCTTTATTATTAGGATATAATTTTGACTTCTCCCTACATGAGGGAGAAGTAGACGCTGGGACACTCGAAATGTCTGTTTTAAATGAAAATAAAGCCAAGTATCATTATAAAGATATTATTTTATAGTGCGTCCTCAGTCTTTCCCATTACTAGGTCAGAACAGACCAAGACAAACAAAGACAGCAGGTTAGAAAACGAGAGGCAGAGAGAAATTGTGTCTGTTTGGAGTTAGACATGCAAAAACTGAGGAGCATCTGTCCTGTCACGCTTCTGGTGTCCAGCAGCCGGAGGTGCCCGTGCTAAATAAGCACAACAAATTCAGCGCAGGAGGGTGTGTGTGTGTGTGTGTCTGTGTGAACAGGAATGGGGAAAATCAGGCAGCTTTGACACGCAGCAGCACCTTTTCCGGTAAAACGAATCGCCCCGACGTGCCTGCGGTGCCAAAGGTTAAACCGATCTGCAGGAGTTAAGTCAGAGATGGAAAAGATCCAGAAGAGCTTGAATGACAATTCGTCGCTGTCAGCGGCTGTAATGAGCTAATGAGGAATAGATGCAACCTGTTGAATGAGCTCAGCTCTGATGTAAAAATGATGTTTACAGTCTCGGGCGTCCGCATTTCATTATCAGCTCAGATCTGCTGTCTCTCCTCCTCCGTATATCCAGACATCTGCTGTGTGCTCACAGTTACAATGCACGTTGAGCAACCAGAACCACCAAGAAGCGGCTAATTCACGGGTGTTTTGTGGCCTTTTTTTTTTTTTTTTTTTTGCATCATGCCAAACGCTACCAGGCAGCACAGGATTCCATTTTGGCATATGGAAGAGATTGTCAAGTTGTTGTGCAATGCGAGATGTTAAATTATCACATTCGATGACAAATTTGATTTGGAAAATTTAGTTTGCAGAGCATTTCAAATTTGTATAATGCTTCATGCTCTGCAGCTGATTCAGTAGTTTTTTTTTTCTGAATTATATTTTATGGCTGTGATAGACTGACAACACCCTCACGCCCCCACCCCACCCTCCAAATACAATCCTGAACTGGACACGTGGTCAAGAAAATGAATGTGCTTTACTATTCTTGAATTTGACGTGCAGCAGTGTGCATGCAATGCACCTGTGTCTTTGTGTTTTTATGGTAGAAATTGCATGTGTTTGTTTGTGCACATGTGAGTTTATTGAGTCATATCTGATGTCTGAACGCCAGCATTCTTTGAGCTGTAGCTCCATGGGATTAAGTGGAGCTGTATGATAAAACGTTACAGGTCTCCATGCTTGCTTTTTTACTGACAGTTTCCCCTTTGAATCATTCCCTGAATCTCTTTCTGTCATACTCACGCCTTCATTTTCCGACTCCGACAGTGTTTCTGTGAGAACGACGGCCCTGTGTCGCTTCAAGAACTGGACAGACATCAGAAAAAGCAAACATCTGTTAGGCAGGTTAAAAAGCACCTTCAGAATCTGGCTGAAACTCAGAAAAGCCAAAAGGCCTTAAGTTATTGTCCATTTCCCTTCCTCCCATAAACAGAAGCAGATAAATAAAGCATATTTTCACTGCCCTATAAATCAGCCTCTATCTCACTTAGTTCACCGTTCAGTACCAAGCGAATCCGGCCTGTAAAAGTGTCAGCAATTTTTAATCCGGCATCTTACTTAAATTAAAAGATTGCTAGATCATTTCTAAACATAACTTTTATAAATGCTCATCAGGCGTGTCACACAGATGACCACAGCCCCAGTGCAAGAAAATTCGTTCCCTCTGCACTCCCTGCAGAGTAATTTTACATCATTTTAAGGACATCCTGCACCCCACCCCATCTCGCCACCTCCACCCCACAAACAGAGCAGGCAAGCACACACACACATTCACACACATGTACGCACACAGCCCTCTGCGCTGCTCTGTGGGTCTTAAGTGTGCATAACATGGCAGCCATTATCCTATTAGCAGCAACAGTGGCCTGGGGGCAGGTAAGGGAGCAAAGGAAGGAGTAAAGAAACTGGCATGAAAAAAAAGGAGCTGCAGTCAGTAGAAGGCGGGGAAAGCAGCAGCCCATAGGTAAGAAGGAGAGATGCCGATATCGATGAGGGAGGGGAAGGAAAAGGAGCCAACATACGTTTAGCAGCTGTGGGTACAGCAGTGCAACAATATGGTTGGAGCTGTGGAAACTAAAAAAAAGAAAAGAAAGGGAAAAAGGGCACGGATTAATAAGGTGTGGAGAAGAACGACACAAAAAACGGAGTAAAAATAGAAGCAGGATTTACCCACAGCAATCTTCAGAAGAAAGATTTGGGAGGCCCGCTGTGTGCATATCATTACTTTACCTGGCATGCGTTTGAAAGCTCTTTAAATTACTCATATTCTCTTTGAGCTTTAGCAGAAGCCCTGCCAAGCTTGATTTGGCCACCATTTGCACATCCCAGCTCCAAAGTCAATCTCCCCTTTGAACTGCCCAAATAATGGACTTCTCCGACCATTATTGCATGCTAATTTCCTTCATGGTAAACCAAGTTGCTCTTCTTCACTGTCACACACCAGCCCCAAGAGCTCCACGCACAGCAGGGGCATTAAAGACGAAGGGCTTATATGCAAACTCTGTATATACCCTCTCTGCTCCCAATTAATCCCCCACCCGCACCCACCTCCTTTTCTTTTTCCCTTCCTTCCTTCCTTCCCTACCTAACTTCCATTCCTCACTTTCTCTCTTGTTATTCAGCTACCCTGTCCAGGCTCTTTTCACAAGGTCCCTATTGAAGTCAAGGAAAAAGGCTCAGCAGCAGCTGGCCACTCTTTTCTCCAAAGCAGGTATAGAGGAGCTGGGAGCTCTCTGCATGAGCGAACCCCACTCCTCCAGCTCCATTCAGCTCTGCCTTTGCCTCCACTATTCACCAAGGCTCTATTTGTCAAGAGCAAGGGAGCAAAGGAAGAGAGAAAAAAAAGGAGGGATCAGCCTTTTCTCTCTTTGTACTCCACATGGCTATACAAGCATTTTCAAAGCCTCCACTAATGAGTTGGCCACAGTGTTGTGAGCGCAGAGAGGGAGAAACAGGTTTGCGAAAGAGAAAAGGTTTGATTAATACAGGTTCATTCTTTTCTCTGATGGAATGCCAGTCTTATGTGCATCAGCCCACACGGGTGGCTTCGCTTTACAAGTCCATTTGTGTCGCGTATACCAGCTCGAGGATATTTAGAGGGAAAGCTCAGCAATTAAAGATGATAATAAATGTACAAGCGCAAATGCAGCGAAGTGTGATTTTACTCAATCGCTGTAATTTATGTGGTTCAGAGGGGAAACCGTTTTGTGCCCGAGCCGTAAAGTGGCTGGTAAACACGCACTCTTTGTGGCAACAGTTGACACGCCGTCTAATTGCCATTTCTCCACAGTTAATGATGCACTCAAGATAAAGTAATGATGCTGAATGAATTGCTCGTAAACATATACAACGCATACCAAGAGGAAGGCCATATGGCTCACCAGTAAATGGGTATCCAGTTACTTCAAATAAATTGAATTTTCCACCTCTGGTCTGTGGTGCCACCGGCTGTGTTTGAAGACCTAATTGAATCGAGACTTTCAGACCATTCTGAGTTTGCTGGCTAATTAAACTGCTCAGTGGCTATCTAAATACAAGGCCGGTGTGTAACCAACCGTGAAATGTGGCAGGTCAAAGGTTAGCCCGGTGATTTTAAATCTGCGGATCGGAGAAAAATCATTTCAAGTGTTCAATATTAAACGCTGAGGCTGAAAAGAGCGTTTCCGATGTGAGCGAAACGAGCGCAGAGGAGAAAGGCCCCCGAGTTCAGTCATTCCCGGAGTTTTATAGTTGCGTTCCACACGAACAACAAAAGCTGTGTTTAATCCTCTTCAGAGCCTGAAGAGAGAGCAAAAGAGAGAGAGAGCCAAAGGCAAAAGACAGAATGAGATCCCTTTTTTTCGTACAAATGCGCTCACACTTAAAACACAGAAGCGAAAAGCGCTGGCAGACTTGAAGCTGTTTGGCTGCCGCAGCCTCGCACCACCTTTCAAAGAGTGAAACAAGCGCATTCCTCTCCGTGGACAGAACAAAAACTGTTCCAGGCCATTGCTTCTTTTATGAAATATTCTATTGACAAGGCCTATTAAAACAACCATAGCCCAACACACAAGAGTCACCTTTCCCCACCCTGTCTGTCAAAGTAGGTGTAAACCAACAAGCCTTGGCCTCGGCTTCGCGGGGTGAGGATATGAGCAATGTAGACACAAGTAAACACCTGTTGAAAGGACGTGGAAAACGAACTGCCATTTTTTTTTTTTTTTGGCCCCACTTTCCACAATGCATACCTTCGCTGCAGCTGACACTGCGGCTTGAAATGTAAGCGCAGTAGAAAAGGTGAGCGCCTCTCGCCACGCCCACCTCGTGATGGAACAGGTTAGAAAGCTGGTACGGTTTGTCTCTCATCGCTTGCCGTTGGGCTGCAAAGCTGCGAGTCTTACCTAGTGACAGGATCTTGGCATGGCACGGCCTGATTCACCCTCGTGATTAGGCAAACACTGATGAGAAATGTAATTGTTAGCACACTTTCTATGCAAACAGTAAAAAAAAAGAAGAATAGCTAGAGCTGTGGTGTTTGGACACCTGCAGGTTATGTGGCTGTGTTGACTGCTAACAGCCACACCACAGCTCAACTTTCTTATTCTCTTACATTTACCTTTGGATTAGTTCATTACGTGGGGGGATATATCTGTTCCTATTCGGTATTTCTTTATTAAGGATGTCAGGATATTTAAATATGTGTTCACAAATAATAACTTCATATTGTACAAACCTTTCTATAATATTGTGTTTTATACATGTATCAATATTTGTTTGGCTTGTCACAAGATCCATGTAGAATAAGTATATCAGGTTGAACAGAAGTCCTGGGTAATACTGTTGTACTTACTTTACAGAGTGAGAAAAGATAACAGAGAAATGATGCAAAGAATGTTTTGGTTGTGTTTTCTTTATATTAAAAGAATTTGTTGTCATCAATCAATCATTGATTATTCCCAATTTTGATCGAACCCTACGGTAGATAGGTCAAAATGTCTCGCACCTGGAGCTTTTATAGACACGCTGCACCTCACGCTTTTACATTTTTCTCCCTCCGCATCTGTCACGCTTTTTTCCTCTTCCCCTCTTCACTCACGGTCTCGGCCTCGCAGGCCACGTACTCACGCCACTTAGCAGGCAGCCTGGTATCGACACAAGTGCCTAAACTGTTTCTGCTTCCTATTAGCCAGGCATCTCTGCACTCCTGCAACACCCGTTAGCCATCTAGTCCCAGTTTGATGAGTTGGCTGCGTTTCACGCCTCTCCACTTTATAGTTGATGAATAGCTGCAGCAGATGGTTTGTTATCTTTGAAGATTCCAGTAAGACGAGCGTGATGAATCGCTCCAGGCCTCGCACATCAACCCCCCCCCCCCCCACTCCCTCTCGCCATCAAGTAACCCCTCCAGCACTGAAATAAAGTGAAATGTGAACAATGTGTATTTGACTCATTGTGAACACATTAGATGCTACTGCCTGCACTTTTCTCACACCGGCCCTGAAATCTTTGGACATGTCTTTATTGACACTTTGATTCTGTTCCAGCTGCATAAACACCAATATGGATGGTGTTTAAACCATATAAGCAGAAAGGCAAGGGCTCATCTGGTGCAGTCGTTATCCTCTTTAATAGTCGACTATCGTGACAGGCACACGTCCACTCACACATAGGAGAATGGGCGCGGCGTGAGTCTGAAGAGTGTCCAGGTCGTGACAGCAAAGGCCGCTAATGCCTTCCTTACAATGTCAAATCTTTCTTTGGCTGTCGGCTGAATGCACAGCAAAACTAGTGCCAAAACACACGCTATCGGGAGTAAAGATGTATCAGATTTCAAAACTGAAACAAGAGTTCAGTACGAAATAAGAGAAGAAATATTTCTTGTGAGTTTAACCTGCTGCATTAGTAAAAATGATTTGCGTGTCAAGTCACCCAGAGCAGGTTATCCACCAGATAAATCACATTAGAAGCCCAATATTATAAACTCAGCTTGGTATTTGTATTACTTTATTATTCTAAACTGAGTCCAGTTATCATATAGCTGTAGCTTGACTTACCAGAGCATATTAGCTGATTAAAGTTGCTTAAATAAAACAGCAAATCAGACCAATGGCATGTTGCTGGAAAGAGTATTTTGTAAAGACATTTCACAAGAGTCTCAAAGCAACACAGTTTCTGGACGAACTATAGAAATCTGTAATCGTCTGTTACCGAGTTCTCCATCACCAGTGAGGTCATGTTTTAACAGCGTCTCATTTCGCAGATATTTCCCTCGCTTCCAAGAGCTGGAGGCCTCACCTGTAGGCCGCTGTGCTCACTCATGCACATGGTGCAATGTGAAACCTTCGCCTATTCACTGGAAAGGAACTGTGCTGCTAAACCGCCTGCAGTGCTCCAGGTGTGAACGTCAATGTCCTTGCTACTGTGATTAATAGCAATGAAATCTGGGACTTCTCCCAACACGAAGCGATCACAATAGCTCTGACAAAGTCAATCAATACTATCTTTCAGTGCTGAGAAAAAACGTGATGAGAAAAAAATGTGTACAAGAGGCCAGGAGGCTGACAGGACCATTGATTTACCACAGATGTGCATTTTTGAGACACCGGGCAAATATGATTTCAACATTTGGGAAGAATTTTGTGCTATCGTGTGGCCATTACTGGGCACGCTCAGACGGAGAACGATTATTCTGGAAGCACAAATCACATACAGGTGTATGGGCGTGTTTGCACACAATTATACTCATCGACTTTGCACACATTTGCATATGCAAATGGTCAGGCACGTGTACACAAAACATTTGCAGCTTATTGCGCATACGTGCAGACAATTATGAAAGAGATCCCCAGATGCTTTACTTATCACGACAATTTAAAGACACCCTAGTCAAAGTCACTGTAAAATATTAGCAGCAAAATGTGCCAAAGTTTTCAAAAGTAAATATTCACTTCGCAGAATCGCTTATAAAAATTTGTAATTTAATCCCATTTTATTAAGAAGCCTTTTAAATCGCTTACACAGTGTGTCATTATGGATCCAATTGGAGCTACTCAGAATGCAAGTAGGCTACGTTTAGTCATGTACTGCACTTAAGCACATCCATCCATCTTCTTCCGCTTATCCAATTCAGGGTCACGGAGGGGCTGGAGCCTCTACCAGCAGCCATGGAGAGAGAGGCAGGGTGCACCCTGGACAGGTTCCGACATCACATCTATACCCAATTTAGAATCCCCAATTAACCTGGAGAGAGGTCACATAGGCACAAGGAAAACATGCAAACTCCCCACAGAACGGCCCCAGCTGGCCAGTGGATTTAAACATCTGGCTGTGAGGTGACAGTGCTAACCACTGTACCACTGTACACTCCTTAAGTACAGTTATACTTAATTATACTTGCTTCATAGTATAGAGTATAAAAGTATAACAGTAAAAGTATAAGTATAATAACATTTTCTTCCGATTATCCAATTCAGGGTCATGGGGGGCTGGAACCAATCCCATCTATCATAGGGTGAGAGGTGGGAGAGAGTAATACATCTTATTTTGAAATCTGAAAAAAAAAACTGATAGCAAGTAATTTAATCTTGATTTGACTCTGATAAGCATCTGCTTTTACTAAATATATAGCATTTTAAATGCAAACTTAAACAGAGTATTTCTGTATCATGGTATTGTGATGGAAAACTTAGTGTTGTAATATTTAGGGCAAGTAACTAACTGCCTTCTCCTTCAAATGCCCGAGACTGAGGGAAATACAGCCACATCTTTCTTTCTTTTGTTTGTAAATCTTGATGTCAGCCTTACTAACAAATACTTAACACGGGCATTCAAACCAATTATGTTATTACGGCTTGTTATAATGCGATTACAGAGCTTGATCTGGGCGATTGTCTCTTTAAGAAGCAGTGAGAGTGAGAGGAGGTGGTGCGGTTTCACACCCCGGGGTGGGAAACAAAGGCGGAGCCAGCAACCGCTGAGTGACAACTGCTCAAAGGCTCTCCAACTTCGCGGCGCAGTGAAAACCCGTAACGACCAATGAGGTTAGGCCGTAAACCGGCCGTCACCTCGCAGCAGCCAATCGCGTTTAGGCATGGGAGGATCGTTGGATCGCTGTTGTGTTTCCAGCGTGGGATTACGGAACGAGCCCGTAGAAAAAAAAGGAAAAGTAACTCGGTAAGGGAAAAAACTCATGGTGGTAGTGAACGCTCTGAAGAAAAAGGAGGAGAAGGAGAAGGAGGAGGAGGGGGACTCAATTTAGCTATTAATCGGATCGTCGAGATTTTGTGGCCACAGACTGTACCTGATAAGGTGCCGGGTGAGTTGCTTTGGATGGGACGGAGTGTGCGGGGTTTCAAAGTTGGACGTATTCGGACGATATGCAGCGGTCGGCTTGAGACCAACGCTGGAGTTTTCGCCACTATTCCTGAGAGTCCCAAATTATTTTTTGCATCTTCAGATTTCTGGTGGACATCCTGCATCGCCCGCAGAAGTTCCGTGTGGCATTTTTATTTTTGTTTTTTTGCTTTGAGAGGTGTACGAGCGCAGTGTCCTTTAACATTTGACTGTTGCATGTTTTCAGAGGTCGCCAAAAGCAATATTTCTGCTGACCAACTACATTTAACCTTTTTGTGGACAAACTCTTGCAACTTAAATTTAAGTTCAGGGAGACTTACAGGTCAGTTGTAGCCGAGTTTTGTCGGCTAGTCTGTGATTTACCTTTGATTTTTTTTTTACCCCGCGTCGGACGCTAGAGGAGAAAGTTGGAAGTGGGGATGAATGTTGCTGGGACGGAAAACATTTGGCTGCGTCCAAGTTGTCTGTACTAGCATCTTTAGTACAAGAAGATAATTAATGAGCTATAACGACCTTTCGGTTTTTTCGAAGCGACATTGAGATACCAGGTTGCGGGCACCGGGAGAGAGAGCTCAGCGGCCGCGCTATTAAAACTGGATACAAAATGGCGGCCTTCCTGGGACGATTTGGATATGTGTCTCGATGTATTTTTTATTTAATTTTGTCGGTCGAATTCTTTAAAAGTTATGGATTGAGTTCAGATACACCATGTGCCCAGAACTGTACCTGCAGCGGAGACTCGGTGGACTGTAGTAATCTGGGGCTGACGGCGACGCCTTTGGACCTTCCAGTTCGGACTGTTTCCTTGTAAGTAAAGCTCTTAGTTGCCCTAGCATATTTATTGACCAGTCCATAAAGGGGTAACAATGTAAAAGTGGACAACAGCATAGAGAGGAAAGACTGGCTTTCCTTAAACACACTGATAACGCAGCTTTGAAACAGAGGACCCCCTGTTGATGCGGGTTTCTCCCCAGGAATCCGGTCCGAGAAGATTTGTGTGGTTCTGCTTAGAGTTGCATAATTGTCTATGAATTGAAACGGGGGTGGGGGGTGACGGGCAGCTGTCATTACTAGCTATGCCTGTTCCTTCTCTCTAACTGTATGCTAGCAAACAAAACTGACCCCCACCCCCCCGTTGTTTGCAGTTAGTTGCCCCGTCAAAGTTCCCCGGAGGCCCCTGCACCTCTGGAAAGTCGCGGAGCATAAAAACTTTGCGCAGGCAGTTCCTGGACATCAAGTTGTAACTTGATTTAAGCTTTTTTTTTCCATGCACTTCATAAATTAAAGTCGCATAATCTTTCACAACGTTATAGCCCAAGCAAATGAAAGCATTTGTGAGCTTGACAGGAGGCCAGTTGTGGTGTTGAAAGAGCTATTGTGTATTTCAGCGTTACCAGCTGATGTTTTTAATTATTACAGCTTTTTTTTTTTTTGCCTAAACAGTCAGGCTTGATGAGTTTTATTCAGAGTAGGTTAACAGGTGTTTTATTATCGCATGTATTACAAGTTTTCTGCACTTAAAGGGTGTGAAAAGCTTTGATTTGTAAATTATATCAGTGTGTTTTTGGTATCTGTTAATTTCAAATTACTGTGCCTTTAAAACATACTCACTTTTAGATAAGCAATTGAATATTGGGCTTGTCTTTAATATTGATATCTCTCAGTTTAACGTGTGCATTCTGAGTGTATTCCTGTTTCCAGTGTTAGAGTAATCAAACAGTCCCTGCAGGTTGAGTGAACAAAAACATGTCATAACAAATTAACCTTCATTACTCACTCAGACCTGTGACAGGTATCACCCAGATTCCTCTTTCTCTCTTGCTAGAGTCACTTCACGAATTCAATTTCTTGGGAAACTCGTCAGTTCCCGGGAGTAAAGCTGACAACAGATGAAACCCTGTCTGCCAGCTCGTTTCGGAAATGAGCCAATTTGGGACATTTTTATAAAACATCCCCCAATGTATAGGGAACTTAAGCACTTACTAAGCTGAACGACATAATTTACTTATAGACAACACTACTCTCTGTCCTCCCTGTTGACATTTTGGCTCTCACTGGAGCATATTGCTACTGCTATGTCCAGTGACTATTGCAAATCCTTAAATCCTTGGCTTGAGATTTTTCAGCATCTTTGTGTGTGTGTGTGTGTGTGTGTGTGTATATTCCTGGGGATTTTGATAAAGGCCCGAATACTCCTCTGGCTCCCAGGTTACTGTTTGAGGCAGTTTATCTTGCCCCGTGAGGTCAGGAATGCAGCGGTTTTAAAAAGTCTTCTAAAAACACGAATACTTGCACTTGCGCCCGCGTAGCCCCGTCGCCCTGAAGCACCTCTTAGGCATTCTCAAGTGCAGATGCTGTTGATCATGCACGCACACAGACTCACAGCACTGCTCCTGTCCTCTTGGACAGCGAACATGCATTGTGGGACAAATGTCCCATCTGAAACAGCTGCTCTGGACCTTTTGGTTTGTGTAAAGATAGGGTCCCGCACGAGCCCTGCGCCTCTCCAAGTCTGCTTCTGTTATCTCGTCCAAAACCTTATCGGAAAAGATTTAAGGACCCGCAATCTTTGTTGTTTTCAAAGGGAATGGTTTTATGGCTTTGAATTATCTTTTGAAACACCTAGGTTGCATATTTCCACACAACTCAATAGTCGCATTGTGTTGGCGGCTAACTTAAAGGGAACCAGCTCCATTCCTCTGGGGTCCATAAATGAGCCAGATTAGTGGATGATTATATTAAACTCAAAGAGACAAGTGTGGACAATTTCACTTGTGGCCCAATGTGATCCCATCATAGTGAACCTTGTGCCAACTCTGTCCACTTTTGTGGCAAATGCTTTTTTTTGTGTGTGTTTGTGTGTAGCAGGTTGAAAGTTATATTTCTTTTTCATTGCTGTCTGTGTGCAAGAAGGTGCGTGTGCTGCACGCCTTCGACGAAAGGGAAACTTTGGTATTGTTGCAAATGACAAGTTGATAGAGCAAAGTTATGGTGCAGTGCAACAATAACAGGTTAGCTTGTCAACAGAGCTAAAAGAGTCAGCGTGCACAGCCGTTGGTTTTAAACCAAGTGTATTTGTCTATCTCCACCTTAAGGCATCTTAGCCAAGTAATCAGTGTGGAATCAGTTCTTTGTTATGATTTCCCAAGGGAGGCAGCGGCAGTAGTGGTGTTATGAAAGACAGTATTGGTGGTTGTCAATAAACACAAGGCAACGACACTTTTCTCTCACCGCGCAATGCAGACGCTTCCCTTAAAGGAAAATCTCAAAATTACCTGTGGAAAATCAACAGATGTGTGACCACAGAGGCTGTTAATCCACAAGAAGCGCCCCCAATTAGTCAAACATACAGCACGCCTGCTATAGTTGGAAACTTTAAGTCTTCGGGGTTCTGCTCTGCTATCTGTAAAATTAAGATGGTTCAAGCAGAGAGGATAAATCCTGCAGCAAATAAACGAAGATTTCCCACCCTTTTGTGTGGGTGAAGAACGATAGCGCTGTCATGTAGCTGTTGCAATTATCCTCGTGCAGGCGCTTAAATTGGGATTACAGTAATGAACCTTGGGCCTTGCAATTATAAAGCATCTCGCTAAAGGAAACTGTTCTTGCAGAGAGTTATCATACCTTCGCCGTGATGTTGGGAGTATTTCAAAGCTTTTAGGCAGCAAATGATAGTGGCAACATTTTTACACCTTAGTGGTACAAGTGGAGCTGTAAAATGCCAGATTTCTTTAAAACCACCACCAAAACAGTTCTTGCAGTTTAGACTCTACAACATGAACACCACTGCAAAGGGGTGCTCTCTGTGTCGCTCAGTCGGGGCGAATGATTCAGGAGTGTAGTTTATTAGAACGAATCTGGAAAAGCTGATGAGCATGTGTCCAGTCAAGATAAGTGGCCAGTGGACCAGTGTTATCCTGCAGTTCCTCCATTAGCTGCAGCACAGAGTCCACAGCCGTTGGTGGAGAAGAAAACAGTAATGCTTTCCAGTTGTCAAAATAATCTCTCGCCGGGATCTTGTGAGAAAGTGGCCTTGATGGTGGATTCAGGGAAACAAAGATGTTAGCGCATCCCGGCTGGACAGGCAGAAAGGACAGAGACAAACGGGACTGGACTTTGAGGGGAAAATGTGTGATTGACTAGGTGTGGAAAAAGAAGTGTATTAGCAACTTTCTGCTGTTTTAAATAATTGGATCAATGTATTGCAGTAAAATTGATCACACTAGCATGCTTTATCACTTTTTCCCTCACACTGCCTCATCTAAGCACACAGCATTTTTGAGTGAACTTCTTTAATGCCTCTTCGGTTATGAATTTCTTCGTCGCGCGTCCTTTCCTATTTTACATCAGTGCTTCTAACATTTAACAAACTGTCCAGCAGTCTCAGACGTTTGTGTATTGTTTCTGATTGATGAATAGCCTAACAATATTTAAAGCTTTATTTAAAGTTTACTCTCACACAGTCACATATTCCCTCTCAGGAGTGGTGTCTTATCTTATTTGCAGTCACAGTAATGTGTATTAAAAGCATTTTTGCCCACAGTGTCACTGGCGTAATGGGATTTTGCAAGTAAATAAAAGCATGAGCATTACAGATTTTGGCTGCGATTGCCGTGCTCGTATAGAGATAAAGCAGATGCAGGGTGTCTGTTTGCCAACGTCTCTCCATCTTTTCTTTTTTGCTCTTTGCTGTTATGGAAAGCTCCATCTTTTCTATTTCAATGTGGCATTTTGCTAGTGGTTTCCGAAGTTTCTTAAATATGCTGGCCAAACATTTTGCTGCAAGTCATCCCCAAGCTGTAGCCTTAAACCTCACTTAAAGCCTTATTGGTAAACACCACCCTAACAGTTGGTTTTTGGCTTCTACCCTCAGGAAATGGGTTTGTGTTGGTGGTTTCCTGTCAGGGATGGGGAGCCCAGCTGGTTGATTGCAGACTGGTCGCTAGGGGGTGTGGCCCTAGATCACCTGGCCTGCGGGAATAGGAGGGTTCTTGGGGAGGGTTGCATTTTTCACCCACTCTATGGAAGTGTCTTGTTAATGTCAGCCTGCTTCTGCTTACTTAAGCCTGGTTCCGCTAGTTGGTGAAAGTCCTGTCAGTGGTCAGAGACCTCAACCACTGTCACACATGTTGTAACACACAGAGGAAACCCACGGGAAATTACACATTACAAGACCGTCTGCTTGGCAGCCACAAATTACCAGATACAACACTTTTATTTTCAGGTAGTGGTTTGCTTCTTCTAACCTATTAATAGGCATGCAGAAATAATTTTAACCACTAGGACTGTGCTTGCCCCGGGTTTACTGTTTCCATCACGCCCATTTATGCTGTCAGGGATTTTGAATTTTATGTTGGGACTGACTGATTCATAAACATTGCAGTGCAGAACTGTCTCATCTCTTGCTTAAACACATCAACATTTGAGCAGCTGGGGTAGAGATGCAGCAACAGCACTCAGCAGGGCTGAGCCCTTTGTGGTTTCTAGGGCATTTCTCGCTACGCAGCCTTGTAATCTTGTGGTATTGGTGATTATACCAAGTTTGTTTATTGTAATAGTTTTTCTAGCCTTGTGACTTGCATGTCTGGCAGATATTTTGTAGTCCTAACTTAAGTGTTTAGAAGGCTTTAGGATGATATTATCATTGGAGCTGATTTTCTTTTCTTTTCTTTTCTTTTTTAATCGGCTGCACTTCACTTTTCCTCCTTCATCAGGCCGTTAGATTTTCAGGTTAGAAAAAGTACTGGGAGTTCCTAGATGGAAGATTAAATAGCATTTGTGGGTCTGTGTGTGTGTGTGTGTGTGTGTGTGTTTTTTTTTAACCAGCTGAGATGATTCATGTAACATATTAGCTTGAACAAATTAGGAAGAAACAGCTAAAGTTTGATCCCCCACTCTAATAAGAGCAGATAAAGTCTGACATTAATATGGAGATATGGAATGAGCTCATAGCCTCACACTGGCTCTAATGACAATCAAACAGCTGCTCCCACAAGTCATTCGACAGGAATTCAGTCAGAGCAGAATAGATGGCTCTTTTGTGAAGACACTTTAGGGCGCCAAGTTTTTTTTTTTCCTCTTTTCCCTTTACCCTGAAGTCAGTATCTACAAAGTGGGCTTGATCAATGAATCATCTGTGAATTCTGTACATCTGGTAAGAGTTTGGGAATCTGGAGATGTTTGGGGGGGGGGGGGGAGCGTGACTTGGACAGAGTGAGAGGTACTGCGCAAGTGAAGCAGCTTCACCCCAGAAAACAGACGGCCCTTCGAGACAAAAGGGGAGACTGGAGTGCTAACTTGGGCCAGATTTTTTTTTCGCCCCTGTACCCCTGGCCTCCGTGCTTTCTGATACTGTAGAAAACAGCATCCGCTTAAATCTTTTCAACAACTAAAAGGTCATGTGTAATCATAATTATCATGGGTAATTATTGCTCTGCTAGTTAAATAAACATCAGTAGGGAAGGAAATTAATGAATGAAAAACTGTCTTCTGAACTGTCACTTTGAAGTTAAGAGCATTAGAGCAGACTGCTAGACAGGACTACAACAATCCAGTGTTTATGTTATTCTTTGAGATCAACTGGGACTCTCATTTCCCTGTACTCAGAATGAACAAGCATGGCACCATTTGTAACAAATTACATTGTTATCACACTAGAATGCAGTGGGCATGCTCCTGCATTAAACCCTTGGTTTGCATACATATATATGGGCCTGCTGTGTGGACAGCATGAGCAGGTTTGTGCTTCTCATATGGAGTCTCCAAGCTGGTGTGGGCCGGGCCATGGGTTCACGCAGTGCCCCAGGCTAGTGCAGACTCTTATCCCAACCTCATCCTGGTTTGTTTGGAGTGCATTGCTTTGTCTCCTGGTATAACCCCAAAGCAGCAACACTCAGAATGGGGCTGCACATGGCCCCAAGATGTGCCTGCATCGGAAAAACTTCAGAGTCACACTCTTAGTCTGACTGATTTCAAAGGCTGGAGCAGCCTCTTTGAGTTGTGTGTGTGGGGGGTTAGTTAGAATCTGTAATGCAAATGGTAAAATATGCTGAGGCCATCAGCACTACATCAGTCAGATTTTGCACCTAAGTAAGGATCTTGCATTTTGGACGCACCTTCTAATTCAGTGTTTTTTCATTATTTGAAAATTGTCTGCACTGCAGATTAATACTAAAGTCATCCAGACTATGAAGAACTACATATGGAATTATTTAGTAAACAAAACAGTGTCAAACAAACCAGAATATGTTTTATATTTTAGATCCTTCAAAGCAGGCACCTCTTGCTTAGATGACAGCTTTGCACATCTTGGTGTTTTCTCAGTCAGCTTTATGAGGTAATCACCTGGAGTGTCTTTCAGTTAACAGCTGTGCCTTGTTAAGAGTTAATTTCTTGCATTTCTTGCCCTCTTAATGTGTTTGAGACCATCAGTTGTGTTGTGAAGAGGTAGAGTTGG
>JAVDPK010002565.1:758017-768066 GCA_034780415.1 Cichlasoma orientale | reverse complement strand
TAAGTATTTGTGGGTACTAGGCTGAGTTGGCTTGGTGGGGTTGGAAGTTGGATTGAAACTGTGACTCTTGATCTGAGCGTGACCTGTCTGCGTACTGATTCGCAGCACTGTATCAGAGCACAGATGAAACTACTGGATAGAACAGTGTTGCCCTCACATAGACTTTTCTTGGGTGGGCCACCCATGTACATTTCAGCATTTTCTTTGAAAGTTCGGTCACTACTAACCAATTACTCTCAGCCCTTCCTGTGTTTTTCCCTACCATCTGGCTTGCTGTTGTACTGACCCACTATACCATTCATCTGTTTCCCTAGAAAGCAGTGCCACAGTCCGACCAATGGGTCGGATGTACTCCAATTCCAAAGTCTTGAACCGCAGCTGGCCACAATGGTCCACCTTCTGCTTTGGGGGGCTGTTGCCTAGCTGCAGAGTGGGAGAAAGACATTGCTAGCTGCAATCCAAAACATTGGAATTAGTGTACATCTGAGTAACTAAAGAGACACCACCAGATTATATTGCTCAGTTATTTATTTGGCAAATAAAATATTTGCAAAGGAGAAACTTCTAAACGTTATTCTTTAATATTTAAGAAAGCCGTTCTTGCAGATAAATATACCCATGGACACTAAAGGAATTCAAATCTGAGGAAAACACTGGTAGACTGCGTGATGAATGTTAAATGCGGCCTTTTTGATTGTCCAAAATGCTTTACTGGCAGCAGCACATTAATCAGAACAGATTGAAGTCAGTGGGAAAATTTGCATTTGATTCAACATTTAGATTTTCCCACACTTTCTTTGGTCGTGTACCTGGCTGAGAGTGCTTTTGATTTGGATCCGGCTGACTAATGTCAAACAGTCCTGCCCATTATGAACTAGTTGTACCACACAATGGAATGCAGTGTTTGAACTGTTCTCAATTATGTTTTTTGAGAGCTAAATTGCTTAGTAGTGTTTGCCATGTTTAATAAAACACAACTACACATCGTTTTCCAGCTGGTTGAATTATACAGCATAAACTTGCAGCCGGTTACGGAACGCTAAACCCAGTTCAGCGTTTGAGAGGATATTTGGATGGTTCTTTTTCTTCTGAGCATGTTTGTTTCTGTTAGTGTTGGCGTCTGCATCTCTCCACTTGCGGCGCAGTCGAAAACTCAAAAGACTTTTATTTATCTCACCCGTCGCAGCAAATTCTTTCAGAAACGGCATGAGTGCAAGGTCACTTTCTGGAAAGCATTAACAGTGCTTAAAGCTGGAGTCACATTCCCCCCTCCTTTCCTTCCATATGGGGGGCGGGAGGGGGGGCATTTAGAGCGGGAGGAAAAACCAGCCTTATCGCCACCATCGCCTCCTTACAGTAGGTGTTAAAATACTGTGAAACTTATCTCATCTGATAGGCAAGAAAACAGATTTGTCTCAGTGAAGTGGGGAGGAAAGGGCTGAGTTGTGTAAATACCATAGGTGACTGAGAAAACGGCACACGTGTGTTTGCGTACACACATAAAAGGCCAGTTTTGTTTGTTGCTGTGGCCTTTGGCACCAGTGTGGCAAGTTTATCCCTCAAACTCGACTTTTTTCTTAGTCATCCTGTTTCATCCTTCTCTTTATTTAAACTTTGAGTGTGTCTGTAAATATGTGGCCAACCAGTTTTCGCTACTTTTAAATATTAACAAAGCTCTTTGATTGTGAAGTTGTCGAATAAATCTTTTACTTGCTTGTAATGCAGCGCAGACTAATAAAATTTATTCTCCTATTTTGGGCCAAAAGCAGGTTGATTAGAAACTACTGATAGCTAGGCCAGATGATGACACTGTCTCTCATGCTGTCTGCATTGTGTGTCTTTCTTGGCTCATTATACCTGCCTCTAGGCGGAGGTGATCAATGGGGACTGTGTTTTTGGGTTTTTTGTTGTTTTTTTTGGCTGCACCATAACAAGGTAATTTCCTTCTGTTGCAGGGAACAATAATTTAGCGATCTAGGCCTCACTGGGAGGTGCCCCAGTAAATGATCGTGACACATGCATACACACCTCCCTGTCAGCCCTGTGCCTGGAGGGCAGACAAACGCTCTGCTATTATCTCGTCACACACACTTTTAGAGAAAGAAATAGGAAAAAGGCTGTCATTATCTGCAATTGAACACAGAAGAAAAGAAAAGGAAATCTGTCAAGTGAGATGGCTATTGAGACTGATGGGCATAAATTGTTTTAGAAAGTGTAGTTCGCACGCTGTATGACAACGACTAGCTTTTTAATATCTGTTCCTGCGTCCTATTAAATGTATGTCACGAAATAACAAATTCTACCACAGAGATCAGCCCCCAGATTCCCTGTCCCTTCCCCTTGCGGTGGTCTTTTAAGGCCACCGTGGGACAAGAGCAGAATGAGGAATGCATTACATCAGGTAAAAGTGTCCCCAGTCTCTGGGAACAAGTAGCCATCTCTCGGCAGGCCTGTGAAACATTCCTGGGCCGTCTCTCACGTCTGGACAGAGGGATGGAGGGGCGGGAGGCAGGCGGCTCGGAGCTGTGGGCTCCTTTTGTCTCGCCTAGCCTAACCCCAGCGCACAAACAAACGGCACTCTCACTGCAGCCTCCTCTGCCAACAGGCAGGCGGCATGCCAGCTAGGCAGGAGGCAAGTGTGTGACACAGATAGCACTTGTCTATGCGAGATAAACTTGATTCATACGGCGTGGGAATCTCAGTCTAAAAAGCAAAGGTGTGTTAGGCGCGCCCACCAAATCACCTTTTTACTTGCGCTTTAACAGCGGTATTGCTGTATCACTGGACAGATCACTCACTAATAAGCTTCTGTACAAGTCAAGTGCCAGCTATTAAATACACTATTAGCTGAAAGTGCAAATTGACTGCTGCAGATGAATGGCCTGTGGGTAATGTTTGGAAAGTGAGCCAGGAGAGAGACACTCTGTATCGATAGTATTGATCTGGGCCCTCCTTGAAGGCTGCCTAAATTTATGTACTGCAGTGTTTTCAGGCGTACTTAATGTGGACAGATGAGGATGTTTGTCAAATGGGAAACATAATTGCTGCTATTGATCAGGCTCCTTATTTAAACTGCTGAAATATGCCAAGAACAAAAGCAGTAAAAGACATGAAAAGCTGTTGCCCTGCAGATATTTCAAATAATCGTCGTCTCCAGTGTTATAATGAACTGCTTTTTTGTTTGTTTGTTTTCAGAAATCTCAGCCACAACAAACTGACCGTCATCAGTCCTGAAGTCTTTGCCAACCTTCCCAACTTGAGAGAGCTGTAAGTATTCACCTACAGAAAGCTCATAGACATGATTTTTACAGAGTATGTCTCCTAACTGCTTTCCAATGGACCGATCTAAATCTGTTTGGTCTGGCTTGATTACATTTTTTGTTCCATTTGAAATAAAAATGTCACCTATCTAACATTTTTTTATCACTGACTTCATTCTGACCAACTTCCGTCATCGCCGCCTTACTTCCGAGCAGCATCCTCATATGTGTTGCCTTGAACTAAGTCCAATTGAGAATTAAGTGGTGGTTTTCTATATTAAGCCTTCTCCCCCACCACCTGATACTGTGGCCAACACTGGCCTTGTAAATATTTTATATGGTGAGGAGAGCGCTTGGTTTTGTGTCACTCAGCGCCAGTACACAAGGCACACACACACACATACAGGAGCAAACTGGTGATACACACACTGGTGACATCTTTGGCAGGCCAGCCGACCAGTCATACGCTCGCGGACATCTGTTTTACTCCCGTGTTATTTTCGGTTTTTAAAAGGATGACTTGCCACTTGCTGTGCAGCAGACGTGACAAGTTGTATCTCTTGATTTATACGGGGTTTGATTGAAATGACTTGCAACAACTACACAGTGGCATTACTAAATCTAAATATGGATAGGAATTTGTTTTTGGTTCTTGTTTTTTTCATTTTTAAGGGCGTTCCTTTATTTACCAGCAATTTAGGTCTCTAACCCACTTCTCTCTGTGTTTGTGACTTTCAGTCGACTAGACCACAATGAGCTGACCGCCGTACCAGATTTAGGACAGGCTGCATCCAAGATTGTGTCCCTTTACCTGTGAGTATTCCTTCGCTTACTGATTAACATGGCACCAGAAGCCAAAAAATCTGCTTCCAGAAGAGAGATGTTTCTCTTGTAGCCTGTGTGCGAGGTGCGGGGGACAGCTGTCTCACTCACAGCTGCAACACACACACACACGTACAAACAGACCCTTCTCTTATAGCGACAGCAGCAAAGAGAACTAAATATTAGAGAGTGTGGTCACACTTTTGTGTGAAAGTGTGCAGCAAATATTGCACATACGATGGATCTTTTAGTAACTTTAACAGACTGATGAAGCCAGCAATGCTGTGTATCCCATGTCTGCAAAGGGCTTCTGTTACTGTATTCTTAGGTCAGTTGCCTCACTGAAGAGCTTTTAAATAGTCTCTTGACATCTGTTCAGAAAGAATATGCCTTTGCATCTCATAAGTAAGACTGAATTCATGTGACGTTAGCTACGCATGTGACTCAGCTGCATTGAAACCGGCTCAAAAATCCCTTCTCCACTTGTGCTCCATTGGCGTCAATATGAATTTCTGTCTTCACCGATTAGCGTGTGGCTGAGTAACTGACCAGTCTTATTACCTTTCTATGTGGTCCTGTCTGCAGCGAGTGGTGCTGGCTGTTTGGAGTGTCAGCTCGCATATAGTTCTAACTTGGTTGCTCCCAGTTGTGAAACTGTGCCTGTGGGGGGGGGGGGGGGTTGCCTGTGCTGGCATCTCACTGGAGATTTACGGCCGTATTTGGAAAGGGCGTGTGTGCGCTTGTGTTTGTCACAAACGTGGGCTCAGCAGTGTCATTTTTATGCAGTTGAAGGAAATTCATGATGTGAGGGTAATTTGATAGCTTCATTCAAACAGCTGAGAGCTAGCGAACGCAGTGATCGAGACAAATGCACAGAAATATGTCATTTTTATTGCTGGTTAGGATAAGACAAAGTTAATATGAAGTAAATGTAATAGTAGTTGAGGTCCTGCTGCTGCCAAAATAGTTGACACTAGGATGTTGCTTTGTTAAACTCTTAAGGAGAGGATAGTGCAAAATAGGCCTAAGATTCAGCAAAATTAGTGATTAGTCACATAATCAACTTCTAAAACGGTGTGCAACAGCTTCTCTGAACATTTGTTAACAAATAGAAATAATCAATATTTCTGGGAGGTTTATCCGTGATGGTGTTGAACAGTGGCGGCCTCTCTGCACATGCTCTACACATGTGCAGAGCTTGTGACTAATGCAGTGCCTATGCTTTCAGCTCAGGGCGATAGAAAAAGGGGGCGGGGCTCGCCAAAGGGGCTTAAGTCACAGCAGAAAAGAAAATCCTGTTATAGCCCTAAATTGTTTGTTTTGTCAGTAATTAATGCAAAAATGCAACACTAATGGAACTACACACACACACACACACACACACACACACACAAAAAAAACCCCTAATTGAACAATGTTATTCACTGTGCAATTATGAAGGCAGCTGAGTTGCAATCAGTGTTCAAGTAAATGCACTGCTTCCCAACACCGCCGATGGGCATCAACAAGGCAAATAAATGTGGATACCGATGCTGGCTTGTCAAAAGTGTGGCGGTTTTGTGGTTATTGCAGGATCCCTAAATATCCTCACAACTCGCTCAGCCCGAAGCGAGCAAGTTAAACAGCCATCGTCGAGTGCTAACCATTAGCTTCACTCTGTATTTTCTTTCACACTTCGCTGGCATGCAGGCGGACTGCGTGGTAGTAAAGTACACAGCTGCTGGTTCCTATTACATTGGTCATCGGCATATCGGATTCAGCGGGGAGCTTTGTGGGAGTCACACGTCTGCCTCTCCCTGTGTGTCATCTGCCTGCTTCTCAGAATTTATCGTGATGCACTAATGTGGTCAGAATATTACTGTAAGCTGCGGACAGTTAGTAAGCGGAGCAGTTTTGCTGAGTTTTTGATTATTCAACCCTATCAGATGTCTGTTAACATGTATCAGAAGTTTGACCTTCTGTTATCGTGTGTTAGGTTTTCTTTTATTCTATATCTTTAGGTTTTAGCACAGTGTCCTGTTCATAAAACAGCATATAAAACAGACTGGAGCAAGTTCAGCTTTACTTGCACGAACTGTGTCCATTTGCAGGCCCTCCAAATGATTGGGGTATCTTTTTTTGGTCTGACTTGCAGCCTGTTGCTAGGGGAAAGGCCAGTAGTGCTGATGGGAGTGGAGACTGGTGGGAGGGTCTGATTTTTTTTTTTTTTTTACAAAGCCACGCAGCTGAAGTGAAGGCCCACTGAAGCACTTGCAGCTGCAGCTGTCAGTCACATGGCTTACAGTAAAAGGGGCGAGGGTAAGCAGGGAAGGAAGGATGAGCAATCAGGGAGGGAGTAAAAGATCATAGTGTCAGACCAGGATGACACCAACATGTGTCAAAAGAAGAATGGTTGAGGAGAAGTAGTGGAGGAGGCAGTGGGAGGTTACAGAGAAGAAAGGAAAGGGGAACTGAGAGGTGAACTCAGGCTCGGGGTTATTCCCAAAGGTAAATCCAGTGCACTTTTAACATACCGACCGCTGAGCCCTCTGCAGTGTGGACATTTGTGTTTGTGCCCTGGCAGAGGCAGCAGCTCGGACTGCTGGGCGGTGTTTCCGTGCCATTGGTTGCAGATTGTCTGGAATGTAGTCTGACTACAAGTTTGTGTGAGACAGCAGCTTGCATAAACATACAAACACACAGGCGAGCAAATGGACAGAGAATCTGTCTTCAGCCGCTCATCAAACAGTAAACTCTCCAAAAGCCCAAGAGCATTTTATATGCGGTTGCTACTGACTGACTGGCCGACTCCCTCTGAGTCTTCTGGTCCATCAGATGGCTGCAGACATGGTTTGCAGTTATAGATGAAAGGAGCTATGCAAAACGTGCCTGGACACAGAACCTGAAGTAAATGACAAGTTCCTAGGATTTCTGGCTTTATAAACATCAGCTGTTTGAGGAGCAATCATTGGAAAAATGAACACTTCTGGTATATGACTAGTGTTTTTTTATTTATTTTTTTCCATTTTTGTATAGTCATTATTCACCTACAAACTATATTTATTTTACTGGAAGGTAAAGAAGGAAATTGCTGACTAATTCATGTGGGCGTGCAATAAACTGAATTACAAAGAAGTGTATCAGTCTTGCTTCTAATAAAGTAATAGGAATACTAAAAAGGATAAGTGAGTGGGCAGGTGAGCTTCTTTTCTTCGCACTCTCTTGTTTGTTGAGAAATGACTCAGATGATTTTTTTTGGCCTTTTTTTGGCTCTTGTAGCTCTCTCCCTTTAGTCCTTTCACGCCTTCCTTACACGCCAGCCAGCTCTTTTTGATCGCTGCAGTTCTTGATCAGGTACCGACAAGCATGGCTGGGTGGTTGAAACTTGCGGTCACTGTTATTTGATTAGCTGTCCGTCAACCATCTTATACGGGACATAGTTTACCATTAAATCATCTGAACATGCCGAAGCTTGTGTTAAATCATCCAAAGACCATATGCCAGGCTCCCACAGTCCCACAATGCAGTTGGCGAGCCCGCTGATGTCCTGCAGACTCCCAGAATGCCACAGCAGGATGACGAGCAAAAAGAAGCAAGTAAATGTTTTAAAATCACAGTGTCAAAGTGACAGCAGAGCAGCACAAACTTTCCCATTGTGCTCATCGCCTGGTCAGACAGCTTCAAAGGGGCTCTTTAAAACAGCTTGGGATAGAATTCATATGGCCCGCCGGATGATCTGATTTTCAAATAATTCTCCTTTTGTCCCGACTGTGGACTTCAAACGGAAAGAGACGGGCCAAACAATCGACCTCAGAGATGACACTGGAAACAGGAGAATGGGCATGCTAGTGTAAACCCCCAATGCACTTTCCATACATCAAAAGAAGTGTCAAAATGAGCTGGGGCTCATGATAATCAGATGGTCACTGGGGCAGGGTAATGAGATTTGGAATTAAGTGGAATCAAGGCGAATAAGGTCCCCCGGACATCAAAGAGAACAAGGGTGAACCAAGCTCCTCTTTATCAGAAATGTCACTGGCCATATGATAATCAGTTTTCATAAACGCCACTATTGTACGCGAAGACTTCAAACACGATGAGCGCCGAGGCTTTATCCGTCTCTCACACAGTGCAGCTGGGCTCTGGCTGTGGGAAGGGGGAGTTTGATTTGAGTGGTGGAAGAAGAAAGGGGGGGGGGGGGTCAACCTCTCCCACCAGTTTGAGTCTGATCTGTTTTTCCATAGTGAAGGTCAGCAGCTGTTGACCCCGCCTCACCCCTTACCCCCCCCTTTTTTTCCTCCCTACTTTCCTTCCTTCCTTCCCTTCCTTGCTCTTGTTGCTCACTGTTGCCACTGTCTGTTGCTCTGTCCCATGTGTGCGGTTGTTATTTGTGTTGTGTGTTTGCGCATGTGTGCTCATCCTTAACCATTTTTGCCACTGTTTATTCAGGTGGGCCGCTGTGGTTTGAACCCTCCTACATCTCATACGCCAATAAATGTGTGTGTGTGTGTGTGTGTGTGTGTGTGTGTGTGTGTGTGTGTGTGTGTGTGTGTGTGTGTGTGTGTGTGTGTTCGTTCATGTTCATCTGCTGGCTAAAGGCTAGAAAAGAAGGAGGGACTGACCTTGTTTGGATGAGTTTGACTAGTAGAACACCTGCTATCTATCTAACACACACACACACTCTCTCTCATACACACATGCACTGTCCTATTACATACAGCAACATTATCAAACTCCCTAATGGTCAAGTGAATTGATTGAAAGATGCTGTACATGATTTGTTTAAAATCTCTCTGTCACCAATAATAAGATGATCAGTTATAAGCTAATATCGGCAAACTGCATCCATAAACTCTACACAAACAATACCCAGCCATATGTACCTGCAGACAAAAAAAAAAACAGATGGAATAATGCTCGAGTTCTACTCATCAAAACTGAAGCACAGAAGTGCTGCATCCATAGACTGTATGAAACATGGATGTAGCTACCCTTACATCACCCATTGGTTTGTTAAGGAAGTCTTGAAGTCTTGAGATGAGTGTTTTTGCCACTGCCAGCTTGGTGCTTTGAAACCAGATGTGATGGTGGCAGTCCTCCTTTCTGAAACTTACAATGACCAAAATTTACTGAATTAACTTAATATTTTATTCATTATGACCCGAAATGTGCGACTGAGCCTATAAACTTATCGTGTTTTCCTGTAGACTTCTATAGGAACTGAACTGAAATGTCGCTCCTGGTCACCATAAGTGTGCAGGTTTAAGGTTTCAATGCTCCAAAAGGCACCAACATCCAGTTCTGTGACTGGAATTAGCAGACAGCTGTAGCTTAGCAGACAGTGCCTGGGTGAGTAATAAAAATGAGAGAGAAAAGGAAACCAGAAATAAATTGGTGATTAAAGACAAAGAGAGAAGCTAAAAATGAATAGCACCCTTGTAGGCTGGCGGTGTTATAAATACATCTCAGTAGAGTAGTTAGTATCATCTGCTGGGTTTAAGAAAAGGACTCTAGGGGTGGGAAGTTGTGATTGACTGCTTGGAGGCATTAAATGGTGTTACCTTACAAGGTGATGTCAGAAACATTGCTTGTGAAAGCTAAAATGTGCCAAAGATTTAAATTGAATGGTACATGTTACATGAAGCAGTGGCAGTTGACCTGTTGCCCTCTGTGTCCACCTGCTCTTTTTGGTGCTTCTTGAAAATTTGTGCCCTTTTTTGTTGTTTTTTTGTTGTTGTTTTTTAAACTGTCATGTTTCTTATTACTTCAACTTGTTTTGTAAGTTTTTTTCCACCAAATTGTTAGGCAATGAAAACGATACTGAATGGATGCCCCGTCCCTAGTTAGCACCCAGTCATGTGTCAAATGTGTCATCCAGCAGAAGCTTTCATGTACACTCAGATTACACAGGCCTTCGGTCTCCTGACACACTCACACGCACATTCTCTCTCTCTCTCACACACACACACACACACACACACACACACA
>JAVDPK010002565.1:743999-755801 GCA_034780415.1 Cichlasoma orientale | reverse complement strand
ACACACACACACACACACACACACACACACACACACACACACACACACACACACACACACACACACACAGAGCAGCTGTACATATTCATTGTTACATCCACAGGTGTCTCAGGCTTTATATACAAAGAGGAACAGTTTTTAGTCATCTCATTCCACGCTTTTTTTTTTCATACTGTTAATTCAAAGGGTGATAACACCTGTAGTGTACAGCCCTGGCCCCATACCACCAACAATGCTTGCAACTAAAGTGAGCAGGCTACAGGATTACGTCGTTTTAAGTTGTGATGAATGCCTGTGTTGAATGAGGGCAAAACAAGGGGAAGATGTTTTTCTGCTGCTTTGCTTTAAAATGCTCTTCCATTTACAGTGCCCTAAGCATCATCTCTCATTATTCCCTCTATATCTTTTGTGTGTCCATTCACCCCACAGTGAGCTGAACAGGAACCGTATCCGCCAAGTGGAGGGTCTGACCTTCCAGGGTTTGTCCAGCCTGGAGGTGCTCAAACTACAAAGAAACAGCATCAGCAAACTGACTGACGGAGCCTTCTTCGACCTGGCAAAGATGAAAGTCCTGTATGTACAACACATCAACTCAATACTATAAATGGCACATAAATAAAATAAAAATATTTAAACCGTTATCCGACAGGTTATTTCCACCAGCTAACAAGTCCTACACAGCATAGCACAAATCCACATAGTAAAAAAAAATCTAATTTTAAGAATTTGGGTGCTGCAGTTAGTTTGGAGCGAGCACTATCTGATTGGCTAATCCTATTTGCACCCATTTGCTGTCATTACAAGAATATACACTGACCAAAAAGATCTTTTTGTACCCTTACTGGAACTTTCTCACAGTCACACTATTTTCCCCAGCCAGAATGCAATTTTTACATAATTACTTAAATTACATGCAAAATAACAGAGTAATGCTCACAAATTGCATTGTAATTTTTTTGTTTTTTTCAGAAATGCCAACTTTAATTTGGCAATTTCATGCTACAGTCATAGCACTTTAAGATCTGCAGATTCTCACTGCAATATCCTGTTTTTTTTTTCTTCAATTCTGCCTCATGCAGCCACCTGGACTACAACAGCCTGACAGAGGTGAACAGTGGCTCGCTTTATGGCCTGACTTCCCTTCAGCAGCTATTCCTAAGCAACAACTCCATCGCACGCATCAATCCTGATGGGTGGAAGTTCTGCCAGAAGCTAAGAGAGCTGTGAGTACCAGCATTTAAATTAGCCCGAACACACAAACTCTCGCGCTAGATGTACCGCAAAAACTTTTCACCAGAGAGTGGATTGATATCCAAAAACCTGGCTTTATAATGACAATGTGTGCAGTTTACTTCAAAAAAATGTAAATGTTAGGTCTTTAAGTTTCCTCTAACACTAAATATGCATTCAAATTTGGATTCTCAAAGCCTGAGAACTCAACTCTCTCGACCTGCCACCCATATCATCGTCATCGCTCTTCCCCAGGGTTAAATGACATTTTGTTTTAACACTCAATACGCTTACGCTATTCTCAGGATAAGCCCGTTTATCCCATAATTAGAGCTGGGCTCAACAGCACTCAAGCCCTTCGACAAGAGTTTTTGTGTTCCCTTCTGTAGCGCGGGGGTTTTGGCAAACCTGCGTGTAATCCTCCGCTGGTTGTGTTGTGGTAATTACACTGAAGGATCACCTTCACTGCCTTTGTCTACCGAGTTATTATCTGAGAGTCTTTCCTGTAATGTTGACACGACTGTCGTAATGCCGCTTTAAAGTGCTTCGCTCAGCTGAGGCGTTGCTAACTACGAGGTAGCCGGAGCTATCTGTGGCGCCCATGTTTGTTTATGTGTAACAGTCAGAATGGATAAAGTGGTAGATGGTGATCGTGCTAGTTTGCTCTGTGTATCTCAGTGCTGCTTCCTGCACGCTCCCAGCACTGTTCCTGAATCAGCCTCCCAGCAGCACACCATTCACCAGTTATATGATTTTATTACCTGGGGTTATGGTGACCCTCGCGGCTGATGGAAGTGACCGACCCGTCTTTATGAGAAGTCTGTTATTGCATTCCCAATGCGAGGGGCTGAACTGATCATCAGGGAGAATCTCTGCACACATGACCGGTCAAGCAAACCTGAGACAGACAGAGAGGGCTGCAGAGAGGGCAATAAAATACACAATACTGCCTTTGAACGCTGTTTGAAAGGTACCATTATAGGATTTACTATCATTTGTAATCAGCATTTGCCATGTAGTATTATATGCAAACCATGATGAGAAGAAGCATTCTCTTCTGGCCGTAGTTTCACTTGTTTTTAAATTGCAAGTAAGCCGTCTCTCCACATTCCTAAAACGAGTGAAATTCCTCAGAAACCCACGCAGTGTTGACACCCCACTTGCATATATGGCCTTTAATAAAACAGAAAAGATTTAGAGGACGCATGTGAAAATACGTAATATTTTGAGGGACACGAATGGCAGTTTATTCCCCTGGGGTTTACCACATGCTTAAGTAGTCTTATAAACAGAGGTTGTAGGCATGTTAAGTCCCGGCCCAGAATTTCTTTTCTTTCCTGTCAGATGGTTCGGAGCTCCCTTAAGCTCTCAGTTCTGCTAAATCCATTTTCTGTTAACATCATGCGGTGTGGAAAACTGTACAATGGAAAAACACATCACAGAGTGGCAAACAGACATTGAATCAGCTCTGAAAGTATAATGATGTCGTGAGCAGTCTCAGTGGTCTGCCAACCTGTCATCTCCTTCCAGACCTCACACAGAACATTTCTCTGTCTTTTCTGGTTTTCCTCTTTCTCTCTACCTGTGTCTGCCTCTGTCCTCTATTCCTCTCTTCTCTCTCCAGGAATTTGTCATATAACAACTTAACTCGTCTGGATGAAGGAAGTCTGGCTGTGCTTGGGGATCTGCACACCCTCCGGCTGGGCCACAACTCTATCAGCCACATCAATGAGGGAGCCTTCAGAGGCCTCAAGGCTTTACGCATCCTGTAAGTACACCAGCCCCCCAACCACCATTACCAAGCCCCAAACGGCCCACTAACAACCCACTCATTATGTTTCTGCCCCTGCTGACCGTAAGGGTAAGATGTGCCACTTGGGAGCAGTGAAAATTGAGATGCTTAATTTTGGTTTTGCCTGCGTGACATTTGATATTTAGGTTACGAAGTCCCTTCGTTTGACTTAAGAAAGAGGGAACTGTTGATTTTCAGTGAGGGTTTACTCTCATTTGCATTCATGTCTTTTACAAGGTGTCTGTTGTTGTGGTTTCTGTAGCAACTTCTTACTTTTTTGTGCCTTTTCTCACTTTGTTACTTTAGTTTTGTTTGGGGGGTTTTGTTTTGTCTCCAAACACCCAACAATCTTGGATCTAAAAGGGTTTTGTGTTACTCAGCTCCCTTGAGATCCTTCCTTGCTTTTTTGAAGCCGTGAATAAAGACAGAGGGTCCCCCATGTGCACAAAAAGCCCAAAGAAAGAAAAGGAGAGCTGATGGATAAATCCAGCAGAAAGACTTGGGGGTCTTGGTCCCTAACCAAGGTCTTCTTGGCTGAGCTGTTCGCAGAGAGAGAGCCAGAGAGGAGAGTAATGCCAGAGCTTGCTAGAAAGGCTCTCTGACAGCGGGGTCAGAAGCCAAGGCACACAAGGCTTCTCCCTCTGCTGGCACACGGGGTGCTAGATAACTAGAGAGGGAAGTGTAGAGGGTGGAACAGAGAGCTTTCACTGCCATATCGCAGCCCTTCTCGTGTTTTTCTTTCTTGTCTTTAATTAGTCGCTTTGTTTCATTTGGCTGCACACTTTCAAAGCCCTCTTAATGCCCATTTCTTCCTCTCTGTTATTCTAAGTGTGTTCTGTCATCTCCTTACGAATTCCCACAATACACATAATCGGTCTTGATTTTGGATGATATTTTTTTTTTCCTCTTTCTCCTTTTCTTGTACCGCTCCTGCTCTGTGTCTTTGAGGCAGGCCTAATCTAATCAGTGGTGGGGAGGACACGCATAGCCTGGGCCCTGAAAAGGAGCCGGGGGAGCTTTAATTGGGCCTGAGCTGCTGATTGTGCTGGCATGGGGCTGGAGCCTGAAACGGGGTGTGAAAGCTCCAAACAAGCCAGCCTGCCCTCTAATTCGGCCACAGGGGTCGTTGGCTCATCGGGGCCCCCTTTTCCATGCTTCGTCTCTCCGCTCGGCAGCCCCCACCATTGCCCTTGCTTTAACAAGGCAGTAGCCTTTAACATCCATCCAGCCAGAAAGAGTAGGAAATTGGCAGCTCCAGTCCAGTCAAACTAAGACAGTGGTCAGCATAATGTGAAAAGAACCAAAAGGGGATAAGAGAGGCTTGGAAGACAAATGGGAGGAGGAGTGGAGGCTGTTATTGTGGTGGTGGTAGAGGGGTGGGGCTGACCATTAACCCCAAAGGCCTTTCCCAAGTTTGAGGAAAGTCTTTTAATGGCTCGGGGAAGTTCTCAGACTGTTGCTTTTCTTTTTGATCACCGTGCAGCAGGGTGGAGTGGTGGCTCCTGAGCAGCTATGACTTCACCAAAAGAGGTAGTTCTTTAGCAGAAGGATGCAGAAGCATTCATCAAGTGTTCGGAAACCCCCAACTTTTGTTCACTGAATCTCTTCTGTCTTTGTCTGGCCATGACTAAGCTTGGCCGCTAACCCCATCAACACTCTTGGCTGTACCATACTTGCCAGCATTGGACTTACAGTCCCAACTGTCTGGCTTCTCACAGGGCATTGTGTTCTCGCCAGTCCCTCCATGCCATCATGAATTATACATGTTTCCCCGCGCTGGGGTTTGCCTCGACACACCAATGCACATGCACACGTACTCACATGCACACTGCTTCTCCACCCCTCTAAGGAAAGAATGCGCTTGGTTGGCAGAGCAGAGTGGCAGAGGGGCTCTTAAGGCCAGGTGCAGAGGAGGGGGAGCATGGCAGTGGGAGGGAGCTTGGGCGAAGGGGGTAACCTGTGACTTCCAGAGCAGCTTCTGCCAGGGCTGTGAAACGCTTCAGCGCTGGCAGGCCCTGTCCCCGTTCCTCTCCTCTCCTCCCCGCCTTCCATCCTTCTTATTCTCCTCTTTTCTCCCGTTCTCCACAGGGAGCTGGACCATAACGACATCTCAGGCACAATAGAGGACACCAACGGGGCCTTTTCTGGATTGGACAGCCTCATCAAGCTGTAAGTGTCTCCCCTCCTTTTCACCCCTCTGTCCTGGCCCACCACCAATTGTGGGATTCTCTCTGCTCTCTTCAAAAAAATAAAAACAGAGAGAGAGGAGTGAGCTCCATCATTTGCCTGCATCCCAAAGCCATTCTAGTTTAAGTCTGTAGAGTTTAGAAATTTGAGACACCTGCCCCCGTCAGGACCCCACACTTCACTTGAAAAGATCGTGCTCACACTGAGCAATGGTTTAAAGGTCCCCTCTTCATTTATTAGATTTTTTTAAACAAGGCTTGCTCATGAAAAAAGTTATTTTTTCCCCTCCTCTCATTCTGTGGAGGCCACTTTCTCTGCACTTCATTCTAGCTTTCATCCTGTGATTTCATTGTTTTCCCGCAGCTTTATGGGCAAACTGGGTTCTCTGTGCTGATAACGGCTGGAAAAATGAGTCATTTTTTTTTATCTTTTTTTTTATTATTTTTTTTTTTGTTCAGGATTACTCATCAGTGTTTTCAAACGGCTTGTAAAAAGTTCAGTGTCGAAAGTTAAGAGAGTTGAGAAATTAGAGGCCTGAAGTTTCTGGCAATGAGCAGCAATCATCAACCTGCAGGATGAAAAGATGATGTCCAGCCAAGATGGTTCCCAGTGTGAGCGCTGCTGAAAGAAAGAATGAGAGAAAGAGGGAGAGAAAGGGCTTTTCTTTGAGCTGGCAGGGGTTCCCTCCCCAATAGGCTTATTACTATTTCTCCTCCATAGCTGCACTCCTCTCATCCCCTCATTCCCAGTCTCTGTTGTTAGGAACCGAGAGAGGGTGAAATTGAGGGCTGCATTCAGTCATCAAACATCAAACGCCTCACAAGCCCCGCCCCCTGACCCTGCCCCTTTTGTCACGGCGTTGTCGGAAGCTGCCTGATGCATCCCAACGCTGGCAAAGCAAGCCATGGGAAAAAAAAATAAGATGCGCAAAAAAGAGAAAGAATCGGACATCAAAGTGTCCATTACACGCACTGAGTGTCCTTTTTAAAAACTGCTTTAAAGCAGCTTGTGAATGCCACCACATGAGATGGAAGTGGCTCTTACAGCTCCAAAGATGATTTTGGATTTGATTCAACTTAATTTGATTCCTTCAGAAACAAAAGATGCAAAAATGGCAAAGAAGCCCTCTCGTCATCCGTGCGACGGGGCAGCCATTTGTTTGTGTGTACATGCGGACGAGTTTGAACACTGGGTTCTTCTTTGTGAGCCAGCCAGCCGTGTCTCCTCTTCCTGCAAAGTGAAGGCTACAACGGGAGAGAGGAGGTGGCAGTGGGGGAGAAGGTGAAGGAAGGGGATTAAGACCCCAAATCGGAGGGAAAAGCAACCAGATTCTTGGCTTGACAGACACTCAAATGATTACACGTATGTCCTTACAAGCTCTGCGGGGAAGAACAAAAAACACAGTCCACACACAGCCGTGCCTGGTCATTGCTTTTAGATTCTAATAAAGATAAAAGTGGTCTTTGAACAGCAGCACAGAGCCCAGGTGCCCCCCGCCCACCTCCACAACCCCGTTCAATCTCCCGTACCCTTCCTCTTGGCTAATCTCCACACAGTTCAGATTTCCAATACCTCAATCCGCCTCACTCCTATCAGATTCAGCCTAGCTAATTGTGCTTCTCTCCCTGTCTTGCTCTCTCTTCTCAACCCCCCGCTCCCCCACCCCAATCTATCGGCACCCTTCATGTTTGGAAACGGCAGGACTCTGTTTGGAAACAAGATCAAGTCGGTGGCTAAGAAAGCCTTCTCTGGCTTGGAGACCCTGGAACACCTGTGAGTATCCCACGAGAGAGGGGGGGGGGGAGAGGGGAAATAAGGTTGAGTGTAAGGAAGGTCGGGGTTGCCAAAAGTAGCTGGCAGAGAGGAGGTCGCTAGCATCTTTGTAAGAGGTGAAGATGTAAGGGGGTTTTGTAAGCGTCCTAGCACAGTCTCAAATTTGGCCTTTTTTCCCGTGATGAAACTTGATGAAACAGTGTGTAATGTCTCTACAGGAACTTGGGGGAGAACGCTATTCGTTCCATTCAGCCCGATGCCTTCAGTAAGATGAGGAACCTCAAAAGCCTGTGAGTTTCAACTCGAATCATTCTGTGTGCAGAAACGCGTGCTTACAGAACCAGCCAGCAGGAAATACATAAACAGACGCAATACACGTGACACGTGCTTTTCTTCCCTCCAGTCTCATTCAGAGCAGCAGTTTGCTGTGTGACTGCCAGCTCCACTGGTTGCCCGACTGGTTGGTGGCACGCGGTTTGCAGGCCGGTATCAACGCCACCTGTGCCCACCCGGAAAGTCTGAAGGGAAAGAGCATCTTTGAGGTGCCGTCGAGCAGCTTTGTGTGTGGTGAGTTATATGTGTGTGTCTGTGCGTATTCTCTGGTTATGTGGCTGCGTGTGATGAGCAAGAGGCGTTCGAGGCACAGATGAATCGCAGGCAGCTTACCGCTGTTCCGTTATTTACATAGTTGCACGTATTTGTGCGGTGTTTTTGTTTAGCGCTGCGCCTGTGTGTTTTATTTGTCCCCCTTCCCATCAATCTATGCAAAGCAAGCGGACACCTACTGAGAAAATTTGTGATACTGTCATCACCCCTTCTGTCTTGTTTTAAACACCCAACATCCTGTCCTTCCTCCGTTGCCTTTTTAGATGACCTCCCCAAGCCTCAGATCACCGTACAGCCAGAAACCACAGTGACAGTCCTCGGTAGTGATGTGCGCCTCACCTGTACAGCTGCCAGCAGCAGTTCCTCCCCCATGATCTTTGCCTGGCGTAAGGACCAGGAGCTCCTCCGTAACGCCGAAATGGAGAACTACGCCCACGTGCGTGCTCACCACCAGGGTGCGACACCGGATTTGCCGGGTGCAGGAGGAGGAGGCGTGATGGAGTACACTACAATCCTGCACCTGCGCCACGTCACCTTTGCCCACGAGGGTCGTTACCAGTGCATCATCACCAACCACTTTGGCTCCACCTACTCGAGCAAGGCCCGGGTCATCGTCAATGGTATGTTGTTAATAGCTTCTTATCATGGTCACCATCATCTATATGATTATTTAAGCAGCTCGTTGGGTCATTGTGACTTTTTTTAAAATTGATAATTCATTTATTGAAACTGAGAAATTCAGAAGAATTTTAGTGATGCAGTGTCACGTTCTGATGGGCAGGAGAAATCTGCAGTATCTCGGCTGATATGTGTGTTGATTACACAATTTCCACTATTTCATATTGTTTCAGCTGTTTATATTATATTTAACTCAATTTTGAAATAGTGGGCCCACACTGAGATCTTCTTTTGCTGCAGTGAAGTCCCCTCTCTCTGTCTCTCTCTCCCTCTCTCTCTCTCTGTGAGCGTCCATCTCTCCTAGGTTGGTATTTGGAACAAATTGATTTAGCTGCATGTCATCGCTGACAGGGTTGATCTCTTCTGCGCTCTGGCAGGGAACCAAACTCTGAATAAATACTGTCCCACTGCAGAAAAGCAGTGTGAAAAAGTCTCCATCAGACCTCTGGCTTCTTCTTAGTTCTCACTGTTCTCATAGCAGATCATATGTTTTCTGCCTGTAAGGTTGTAGGGTGCTTACCTAACAATATAAAGTCCAATCAAACTGAATTCAGTTTTTTCCTGCCTGTTGTTTTGGCATGCTCGTGTTTAAGGCTTCCTGCTATTCTGACTGGAAGTTCCTTGATTTGAATGTCAGCAGCAGCTGGAAAAATGAATGAGCAGCTCTGCGATCCCTTAAAACTGCAGTCGAAGTTCTTTAGCCGAAACTGCTCGAGTAGACTGAGTATGTGTCTGTATCAAAGGTCATACTGTTATGATCCACAAGTACTGAAGGAATTTTGTGGATTTTCCATCCATAGTTCTGCCATCCTTCGTGAAGACTCCCAGGGACAGCACCATCCGAACTGGCCACACCGCCAGGCTGGAGTGCGCTGCAGAGGGTCACCCGGCGCCTCAGATCGCCTGGCAGAAGGACGGCGGCACAGATTTCCCCGCCGCCCGCGAGCGCCGAATGCACGTCATGCCCGACGACGATGTGTTCTTCATCATGGACGTCAAGCCGGAAGACATGGGCGTGTACAGCTGCACCGCCAAAAACACAGCGGGCACAGTCTCTGCCAACGCGACCCTCACCGTGCTGGGTAAGAGCTGTGAAGTCAGCTGGGTGCTGGGGTGGGGAATTGGGTCAGCCCCAGGCAGAATGAGAATCTTTATATTTTGCTTTCTCGCCAGCTGTGGCCTTGCTGCAGGTCAGGGGTTAGAGGTCAAAGTTAGGGGTCAAAGGAGGGATGCTGGGGGATCGAGGGGGATTCACAGAGGGGTGTTTGTTAGGCATTTACCACCCCACCCCCCTTCTCCCCTCTCTGTGTGAGGGACAGTCGTAGCTGCTTCACTGCAGGCCTCAGTGCTCCCAGTTTATTGGCTATTTTACACTGTTAAACAAAACAGAGCTTCTCTCCTATAACAGCTCAGCACATAGCTCCTCTTTGTCCTTTGTCTTTGAACCGAGCAAATCAAACCACTGTTGCACTGAGTCCTCAAAATGCCTGCAAATGGCAATTTCTATATTTAAAATGCTGGTGTCACATTTACATGTTGTTGAGGGTTAACCCACATAACAGTGCAGAACACTGAAGCAAGCTACCATACCTCACGCTGAATTTGCAGTGTTTTGGTTTGAGTGATGGAAAAGGAGGGGTAGCCTGCGGTCGAGGGGCCCCCCTGTCTCAATGAAAGTGGTGGGAGCCAAAGAAGAACTGCAGTGGTGGATATGTGGGGGGAGGTAGTTAAAGGGGATTTAGAGAAAAAGAGTGGAGAGAGGGGGTAGTAGAGAGAGAGAAGGAGGGAGAAAGTATTGATAGGACCACTGAAGTGGGTTAAGTGAGATCTCTTAATCTGTGTACGTCCCACTGTGAAGGGAAGTGCTCAGTCTGAGAGGAGAGGCCACCCTTAACATGCACACCATCGCTCAGTCCAGCGTGCTCCATTCACCAAAATGTGAAGCCGCCAAGGAAACAAGTCCTCTAAAGAGGATTCAGAAATGTTGTTTGCGCCGCAGTCAAAAAGGTTTAAAGTTTCAGGAGATTTTAGACTTCAACAGCATCACATTTGTATAAATATCATTGTTAGAAGAGCTTTCAGTGGCTGGACGTCTCAGTTTGTATGCAGACTGTCCAGCTGAATCACCACAATCCTGCAGTCTGTAATCGATACACTGAACAGTTGATGCTAAAGAAAACCATAGAACCACTGACACCATAGAAAGAAAGAAATCACTGACCTCAGGAACGCTGCAGCCTTTTACGGGAAACTCATCACCCCACTCTTCCACAGAAACGCCCCACTTGGCCCAGGACCTGGAGGACCGCAGCGTTGCCGTCGGGGACACGGTGGCCCTGCAGTGCAAAGCCCTCGGCAGCCCGCCCCCGCGCATCACCTGGCTGCGCAACGACCAGCCGCTGCGCCCCTCCGACAGACACCACTTCACGCCGGGGAACCAGCTGCTGGTCATCGGCTCCGCCTCGCTGGAGGACGCCGGGCGCTACACCTGCCTCATGTCCAACACCCTGGGCACAGAGCGTGCTCACAGCCAGCTGGTGGTGACTCAACGCAGGAGCACTTGCGCCGCACCGACGGGCCCGAGCACGGTCACTATAGGGATCATCGTTATCGCTGTGGTTACGAGTATTGTGGTGACATCGCTGGTGTGGGTGTGCATCATCTACCAGACGAGGAAAAAGAGCGAGGACTGCAGTGTGACCAACACGGGTGAGCTTGGAATGGAGCTCAAAACACATATTTGATCTAAGATAGAAGAAGATACTAAAACAGCACGTGCGCCACAGTTCTGGCTCTAATGTCTGCCTCTTCTCTGTCCCAGATGAGACGATTGTTCACCCGGACGTATCCAGCTACCTCTCCTCCCAGGGGACTCTGTCCGAGCGGCAGGACGTGTGTATCCGCGTGGAGGCCGGCGGCGGACCTCAGCCCAACGGACACGTTGTAGACACCACAGGTACCGTTAAAAGTTCACTCTTTGCTTCTGAATGTTTGCACTACATCCAGCAGTTTCCCCTGCTTCCCTTGGTGTGTTGCATAATGATGAAAGGAGTGCTGCTGCTCTGGAAAGACCAGTATTTGATCAGTATTAAAAATAATCACAGCAGACACCCTCACCACAATGCTGGCGCACAGCTGTTTACTTTCTGCCTCCAAATCACTTATTTTTCTCTCTGCGGCCGCCTGCAGGTTTCGATGGTGCAGTGCTGTGCACAGACTGTATGGAGAATGGGAACAGCTACTCCAAAGATCCCGACTACCTGGCCCACGGGTTTGGTCCCGCTGCAGGCATGGAGTACCAGCAGCAGCTTACTCCACCACCCTACTCGTACTGTCACCCGCGGGAACAGCACGATCCCGGGTCACACACAATCCCGCTCTGCAACGGCACCCCCAACAGGATCCGAAAGAACTCCGAAGGATCAGCGTTTCCAAAAAACCACAATACAACACAGAACCAATACGATAGAAAAGGTATGATGATTAATGTAGTGAGTTTAACTGTGCTTTTAATGTTGGGGGGGGGGGGGGGCTCA
>JAVDPK010002565.1:723284-736503 GCA_034780415.1 Cichlasoma orientale | reverse complement strand
ACACACACACACACACACACACACACACACACACACACACACACACACACACACACACCAAAAGCTAGAGCTAACAGCTTCTGGGCAACCTGACCAGGCCAGTTTTGTGCTTACACATCACATTTTTAAGGTTTCAGGTTTTCATAGAGAACAAATTAAAACAGGTCTTCCAGCTAGCAACTGTGGGGTAAGGTATAAGGTGTATTATTTTCCACATCACATTTCAGAACCTCCCCAGCTTCTGCTGCAGAGCCTCACAGTCCAAAGTTTGGTATTTAATCAACAAATGCACCTTTTTTTTTTTAAAGCGGCTCCACTGCAGATGCTGTTTTTACTATTTACTATATTAACGTTAGCATTTAGCTCAGAGCTCTGCTGTGCCTAAGCATCGCCCCACATGCTCGAGTGGAAAAGAAGGTCAAGAAAAAACTTTGACGCTCAACACGAGTTCTTATACTCAGACTTCTGTGCAGGCTGTGGCACGCACAAAAGTCCATTTCCTTTCAGTGTCCTGCACGAAGCTGCTATTTCTGGACACATGCAGAAAGTGCAGCTCTTTCACTGGAAATCTGAGATCTGGGGATTACTTGTGATATTTTCATGTTGTCCATTGTAAAGTTATAAAAGTTGCCAAGCATCTCGGGGATCAACTCCACATTTAAGAATGCCCCAGCCTAAGTTGGCTGTTCTCAAAAGAGGGCTCAGCTTTGCGTGGCTGGCTCTGATAAGTGTGTGAAACGGAGAGGAAGCTGGAAGTGTGAGAGACCTTATACAAGTGTGTTTATCCCAGCGTGAACTGAACTGCTGCAAATAAACATGGGACATTAGTCAGAGGCTGTTGCCCTGCCCTTCGATGTGCTCTTTCCATCTCAGCACGGCTATCTATCACCATCTGCTGAAACAAAAGCCGCAGGCTTGCTCCGGGGAGCGCTGCGCATTGCTTACACAATGATATCAAATACAATCCAAAGCTAATCAAAACCCACTGACAGAAGTAACAGAGCAAAGCCACAAAGGGCAGGTGGACAGCCGAACAACAACACGCCAGATCCCCACCTATTCCACTCAACCTTCTCCATCATGTGATGGTCTGATAGCCAGCAGTGCGAGGAATGAACTAATTTTAAACTCAGCGCTCATGTTTTGTCTCAGCTCTCTGCTAGCGTTACATTTCCTGTCTGGGATCAGGCCCACCTGTGGACGTCAGAGCAGAGCCAGAGCTCAGATATTCCCCTCGGGAAGCCTTGACTCATTCTGACATCACGGCCTGGCCATCCACAGAGAGCTGTCATGCCCCTATTGTCGGCCAATCGCCTCTCCGGAGGAATCGGGCTAAATATAGTTTCGGGGGGAGAGTATGGAAGAACGGTCGTGAGTTCAGACAAAATGTTTTGGTTGCAGTGAAGAAAAATGCCGGTGCTACTTAAGGAGAGAGAGGGAGAGATCTTCCTATTTATTTGAGAGCAAATTTCTGGCACTAGTTTAGGAACAGGTTCCAAAAAAACAGGCTCACTCGGAAACTCTTTGAGAGGATAAATTTAAGAGGAAAGAGACCAACTCTAACGTGTTTGGGTCTTCAAACAAATCCGAGGGAGATCGATCTTTTTTATGGTCTTCTAGCACGGAGTGGGTGGACTTGAATTTCTGGTAGAAAGGCGGGACGATAACAGTCGAGGCAAAAACAGACCTGAATGCATTTTCCTTAAAAAAAACATTAAATATTCAGCGGCTGGAATACAACTCACTCATCTGCAGTCACCCCGTTTCCTCTGTGTCATCTTTACCTGTTATATAACTTTAGTCATGGTGGACGTTTTTATCTGAACAGATAACCCAAACCGCTGAGTCTCTAACAAGCACTTTGTGTGCCGCACGGCTCCATTTTTGTCCAAAACTATTAGAAAAAGAAACTATTTTCCTGCCTTTATTCAAAAATTAAATGTATTTGATAAATGCTTAGAAATAATTCCCTCTTTGGTTCGACACCTGTGCTACAGGCTGAATTACGATGGTAATCTAATAAACACGGCTTCTCTCCGAACTACAGTCTGTAAAAATGCTATTTAATCTCTTTGCTGTTTTCTCTGCTGTAGGAAAAGCTCCAAAGGAATCAGACAGAAATGACACCTTTTCCCAGAAATCCCGTCTAAAGCAGGCGTATTCTAGAGTCCTCAAGATATTTACAAGGCAAAAGAGGGACACGCTCAAAGGATAAGTGGACAGTTGCACATCGGTGCACAGCTTTACAGTTTCCTGCAGCCCAGCATGACTCTCCTCCTCACAGGAACAATAACAGAAAAGTACAATTACGGTTTACGGCAGGTTCCTCTGCTGCGCCTGAGGTAAGAACATGTTATTTATTTGCTTTTCTTCTAGTTTGGTTTGCGTCAGCAGCCAATCAGAGAGCCTTGAGGACATGTTGCCCATCAGTCTTTATTTTGACTCCTAGTGCTGTTTGGTTATTCTGCAGGTTACTGGGGGGGAGGCTGCTGAGCTGCGCCGCTCTCTCCTAACCCGGGGTCTCTGGGGCATGGCACACACATGGAAGCACTTTAGAGCTTCACTACACAGCAATTGGGCCTATTACCATAATTGCAGCTTTAAAGCCTCAGCAATCTGTATCAGGCATGCACCAGTGCAACCACCGGGCCTTTGGTCCTGTGGAACAACAGACCCCCCCCCCCCCCTACTTTTTCCTTTTTTTTTTTTTTCTTTTTTACTTCTTACACACTCTCCTTTGTTTCTGCATTTAACGTGTCTCTTAGCTGCTCTCTTTGTTCTCATTCTTCACCTTCTCTGGTTACGTCGCATCATGGAAGTAAAAGAGTCATTTTAAGCTGAGTTGTTCTCTGGGTGCAGCTGAGACACAGCTGAGCCCAGGATGATGATACAATGAGAGGAAGGGGGGGGGGGACCCCAAAGCTTTCCATGTGGTGCAGAAGTAGCGACCGGCTTTAAAGAGTTCTCCTGTGTTGCAGCAGGGAGAGTGGGACTTGTAGTTAGGGGTTTTTCCACGGGGGCTGCCAAATATCAGCTCACTGAGATCCTAATGAAGTCTCAAACGTGATCTTTATTAAAAATGATGCCCAGACTGTTACTAATGTTTGAAAGCGGTTTGCAGGGAATCACCCTCGGCTCTGATTAGATTCCAGCGTTGTGTCCGCTGAAAACAAAAAACACAAAATAGTGGCTCGCATTTGCATGTGTGTGTGTGCGTTTGTGAGACAGAGAGGGGGAGAGCAATGTCCTACTAGCATCTGGCCCAGTCCCAAACCAAATCTGCTGCGAGCATTACGCCGGGGTGCATCCTGACTAAACGATGGCAGCTTGTACACAAGCGGGCCCATTACTCACCAGGACTGAGGGTTTGTTTTAGTGCTGGCAGCCCTCTGTGGCCCCATTAGACCTGGCCTTTTGTCCAGTGCGCATCATAAACACATCAAAACACTTAAATAAACCCTTCCACTTGGCCCCTTGTAACACCTTAATCAATAAGACGGTACAGCAAGTCAGCAGGAAAAGCTTTTATACATCTCATTTTTCAGCCGCGGCTGTAAATTCACGTTCCCTGGAGGGACCACTCTATCATCAAACTTGATTACGTGAGGGATCGGGAGCCGAGTTAAATCAAATCATGTAAAATACGAGCTTTTTAAAGTAGCTTGGGATAAAATGGTTTGTGTAAAGAGGCTGTTTGGTTTTAAACAATCACCAGGGTCTTTGAATGGTTCACCAAAATCAACACACACACACCCACCCTGCAATGCCCCTGCTCCTCCACACGTCACAGAGCACCATTGGGATGTTGCCGCTCGCTGTGGTTGAGCCCGCCTGGAGAGAGAGAGAGAGAGAGAGAGTGAGTGAGAAAGAGGGGCTAAGAGAGCACAAATAGAGGTGCGATGACTGATAGATTGTCTCCGTTGCTTCCTGCGCCTCAGACAGACACCCTGTTTAGTCTTCCTCAGCCCAGCTTCCTTCAACCTCCCCCTCCCTCCTTCTCTTTCTGCTCATGGACAGCTGTGTCAGCGCAGGTGTCACCTCCAACACCCACACAGGCACCCACTCAGAAACACACCCAACCAGCTGCCCACTCAAAAAAAAAAAACCACACTCAACAAGTTCTCCCCGTCTCCCCTCCACTCCCAACAGTCCAGTGGTTTTATTTATACTAAACGGATTAGCTGGCCGGAGAGTTTTGAATCCATCAGCGTGGAGTGTCAGAGGGGTATGAGAGCGGCACGATAAGGCCAGGTTGGGTTAAGTGATGGTGGGTGGTTTCAGCCCAAATGGAGAAAGAGAAAAATGGAAGAGGCAGTTGAGGAGAGATTCAATAAGTAGGAGAGAGCTGAGTGCAGTTTAAGGACTTTGTGCGCGGGTGCGCGCACACCAGTCCACGCTACAGCTTGCTGAACAGGCAGGAAACGGTCTGCAGCATCCGCTGTGAACGGCGAGTCAGATTCGTGCTTCTTTTCTTCAGGTAAACGGGGAAAACACCCCTATTTCTTGTGTTTCTGTTGGAGACAGGTGGCTGAGAAATGACCCCCCCCCCTCCTCGTCTGGTCTAACAAGTTTTCTTTTCCTTTCCCGCTGTGGAACGAGGGAACGGAGGAACAGGGTGTCCAAAACACACACACAGACACACAGTCCCTGTCTAACCTATGCTGACATACAAAAATATCTTCATGCATCTCAGTTTATGAGCTTTTACTGACCTGTGTTTCTTTGTGGTCCAAATTTAAGCTCTAAAAGTGATTCATGGTGTGTTTTTCTGGGTTTTCTAGCATCCGATACGTTCCCAGTGAAATGTTTGAACAGTAATAGCTGCTCCACAGAGTCCTGCGTTTCCCACAGTTGGTTCCAGCTGATATTAGTAAACATGACATTGATGGCAGCGCTGTGATGAGCAGGCAGAAATCACCCCAGTCTAAGAAAAACTGTGTTGAACAGTAGCAGCATGGGGAGGCGTGAGGCAGCACTGTGGTGCAGCAGGCATGCTGCCATTGCTGCAGGCAGTCCTGCCCTGGAGGGGCCCTACTTGTCCAGCTGCGCCCTGGACGTCGGCCCGCCCGGGTTTCGTCTGCGCCAGTTTGCCTTACTGTACAACACCAGTCTTTCATTCTGTCTGCTGTGGGAAGGAAACTGATGTGACAAGTTCCAACACCCAATTTCCTCCCAGCGTCCAGATCCAAAGCGTCCACAACCATCAACACCACTCTCTAACGCTCCTGCCTGGACTTGTCATCCAGCCACTATAGGAGCTGGCTGGACTACACAATACTTGAGTCCCAAAAATGCGATCCCTCTATAAGTAAAGCTGGTAAAAAGTTCTGATTTGAGATGTTTGCCGCACAGTTTTTAGAGCTATAAAAATTTAAAGCATTGGTTGATAAGTTGACTTCTTGTCCAACATCAGTCTGACCTCACAAATGGTCAAAAATTCCCATAAACACTCCTAAACCTCGTGGAAAGCCTTCCCAGAAGAGTTGAAGCTGTTATAGCTGCAAACGACGGGCCGCCATCATATTAAACCCTTTGCATTAAGAGTGGGACGTCACTCAAGTTCATATGTGTGTGAAGGCAGGCGACTGAATGCTTCTGGCAATATAGTGTATTTCTTAAAATTAAAAGGTGTTTGAAGTCCAGCGCTTCATGCTTCCATCTGCTGACCGGCTTGATCCCCTCCGTGCACGCAGTACTGGTGCATTCATGGTAAAGCGGCACTAAACAACTACAGGAAAGTTTGAGATGCATCCGTATATTGAATCCTTCTAGTAAAGTGGACTGTGGATGGATTTTAAAACAGCTGCCAAGCAGTTTAAACTGCATAGCAGCAGATTCTTGTTTCATTCTCAATGGAGCTCCTTCTCTAAGCTCACCTGTGGTGCCTTTAGTGAATCAAAAACTTGGCCTTATAAAGTTATAACTGAAACTCGATGCAGGCCAAGTCCTTTGCTGGTGGTTAAATTACAGCAGCTGTGTTTCAGATAATGTTTACAGGAAGCTTTTGTAACACGCTGTTCCACCTACAGCCAACGGCTCCTCACGGGAGATCAGGACTGTCGGAGTCTTATGTTAATTCCAGTATCTCATTAGTTAGGACGAGGTGGGAATGGAACACTGTGTCTTCTCCAAGGACAGTATGTATGTGTGTGTGTGTGTGTGTCTGTGGGGGGGCTGATTGAGGTTACTCTGAACTCACTACCCTTTACACACACACACACAGGACATAGTGAGGGAAGCCAGACGTACAGTTAGAGCAAGCCAGAAGAGAAAAAGGCGATGAAGAGAGGGAGGAAGAGGAGGAATAACAGAAGACGGGGGAGGGGAGTCGTTCTAGAAGACGGACAAAGTAGGAGAGTTAACCGGAGGGACAACGGACTTCTGCTTCGCCTCTCGGTGACAAGCAGCCTCGAGATGGAAAATCTCCTGAAGTAGCAACGTGTCCACGCTCTAACACTAACCATGCGCACAAACACCCTCTTCCCAAAATGGTCCATATTCCAGATGAGGTGATATATGAGCGTGTATTCGTCACTAATGTCCCGGCGCTACCTCGGCCCGCTCTGTCCTGCGTGCCGACACTGCTGAAATGTGCTCAGGCCGCGGGGCCGCTCGGCTCCCCGCCTGCGAGGCATCACCTGACAGCGGTGTTTAAAAGTCGCTGCCAGAGGAGGCGTTGTGCTGTGTGGCCGTGTTTAAAGTGTGTATACCTTTGCGAGCATGATCCTGGTCTTTGCCACGTCAAGAGGAGTGGTAACGAATGCAGCTACCGCACCTACAAAAGACACATAAACACATTCAGCAAAGTGCAAACATAAAAAGGCCCCTCTCTCTGCTCTCAGAACAGCCTTTAAATATTAAAAATAAAACCATAAAAAGTCCAATTACTGTAACCACAGTTACAGTAATGTATTAATTCAGCAATAAACACAGCAACTGTTGGCCCTCAACTCTATTAACTTCATAAAATCACAATATTCCAAGTCCCAGACCTTCCACTGTTATTAGACCACAAAAACCAGAGACACACTTCTATTCCCACCTCCCCCGTTCCTACTGCTTCGTCCAGCCCACGCCTTCCCCTGAGCTTTACACACACCTGATTATATGCACATGCATGCAAAAAAAGACACACACACACACACACACACACACTCCTATGAGCTTTATAGAGAAGTTACACCCCAACTTCCCTCCAACACTCCAAGTGGGAAGCTGGACAGGCAGCAAAATCCAGAGGTGTCTCCAGTGAGCGGAAGAGCGCGAATAAGTGAGAAAGTGCGTTTTATGTGTGTGTCACTGCCACAAACATAGCAACTGTTCTTCGTAAACATTTCTGTCTGGGCCGCTGAGAAGCAGTGTGACTGGAAGAGCGCTGGGGGCTGCGGGAAAAGATCAGGATCGTTACAGTTAATGGCTGCTCTCCGTTGTGGGAGGGGGAGAAGTTGAGGATAAAACACTGCAGCCGTCTTACTGTAGCATGCTTTGGTTGTTTGTTAGCAGTAAAGTAAAGAATTATCCCAATAAATCTCACATTTATAAAAAAAAAATAAAAATGACGGCGAGTGACATGATGGTGTCTATACAGGGTCAAAGCTGCCATAAGTCAGTGCAGGATACTCACAGAGATATCTGAGATGATTAAACGCGCCTGTGTGAGCATTTTCAGTGTCAAGCAGATTATGTATGAGTAAGAGAGAGACTGTGTGAAGTGCAGTGTAAGGGGAAGTGACTGAAACTTGAGGATCCCTCTTGGATAGCGGCTTGGTCACGGAGGGATGTGAACTTGACTCCTACCCTGGAACCCACCCCACCCCAAAGCCCCGCCTCTCCCATTTATCTCAGCCTGCTGCCCGTTCTCGTTGCAAATACATAATGTATAATAATGTATAAATAATGACTGCTGTAAAAGTCAAATACCACTTGCATTAACAGTACTGTGCAAAAGTCTTGAGCCAAAAATCGGACTTTTCTGTGTTCAGCGGGGTCAGACGCGCCTCTCTCTGTGTGTCAGGTCTTTGCTGGATTTTTTCTTGTTTCTTCAGCACATCACGTTCAGGTACTGCTCATCTGCTGTAGATAATTTTTAGGCCTCACTTTTCTAGTTTACTCAATTTTTTTCCAGTAAAGATGGTGCGTATTGCACACCGTGCCGAGATAGGTTCTCAGCTAATAGCTCTTTGGGAATCTTCTTGTTGGTGCAGAAATACTATTTTATGCCCGTCAAACTTTTATCTTTGGTACTTTTTTGTAGATTAGTTTAAAGAAATTGGAACAAATGATGTGTTTTTGTGTGAAAAAGCAGCCAATATCCAAAGAACAACTCTGAAAGACCTTCAGAAAGTCTGGAGAACTATCACTCAAGACAACTTGCTTGCTTAGTCCTGCTTATTTCTTTTGAATCAACCATATCTCCAATCTCTCGCCATCGCTTTCTCATCTTCTTTCCACTGAGGACATAGTCCAGGTGGGGGATGGCCCAATGCCACGTCCTAGTTCCTCAGGGTCATTACTTTTTCTCCCCATCAGCCCCACTTCAATCTCAATATCACCCCCAGAGCACCTAACCTCCATCTTCCTGTCCTGTCTGGCACGCTGTAGCATTTTAAGAGTTATGGACTGAAATCTGTAAAAGTCCAATAAATTCTCCGTGGACTGGCCAGCAGAACTGTTCTTTTACTGAAATATGTATTTAGATTGGGCTTTTGATTTTTCATCACAACAAATGTAAGACTGGGTGGAAGGACAGATGGTGTGACAGATTTTCTTTCATGAAGGAGGACGGCGCTGCGGCGCTACCCCTGGGTCTGCATTACTCTCTCTGGTTACACTGATTATGCAGAGCCCAAGAACTGAAAGTCACCATTCAAATACATAAATAAATAAATCTTTTTAAAAATGATCATTGAGAATCACTTTTACAAACTACTTAGCATGAACCTCTTTTTTTCACTGTTCCATTTATCATTCATCGATGTTTCCAAGAAGTTGGAAGATGATTAAAAAAAAAATAAAGAAAAAAAAAAAAACAATGCAAAATAATTGAAAGCCTACATTTAATTACAAATAGTACAAAAACAACATGTGCAGCAGAAAAATGTATTACTTCCTGAAAATGTTTGTTCTGTTTTGCTATAACAGAATTCCCAGATCTGGGATGAAGACGGTACATCTTCATTTTTTTTAGCTTAAATATGTCCTTCCTGTTATTTTAATGCCTTCAAAGTGTTTCTGAACTGTTAGGTCCGGTTTCCCACTGCGTTGCATCAGCTCTTCTATTACGGAGCTGAAGAAAACAATCGCTTTAGTTTTGAAAGCCAAACGCTTTCTTGTGTGTGGCCTGAACGAAGCTAATGGGTTTTTTAAAACTTACATTATATTAATATATCTATAATTTTTCCTAATGAACTCTCTCTAATCCCCCCCCCCCCCCTTTCCTAAAGCACCTTAGACTCGAGTGCTCAGGACGTCACAAAGCTGCAGAGGCTCATGGCCAGAAGCTGCTCCACCTCAGCTCTCTCGTCTTTCCCTCTGGTTGTCTGCGTATCACCTCATCCGGGCGAAGACAGAACCATAAAGTCTGCTGTGGAATAATGTTCACTGGCTGAATGAGTCGAGAACTGTGATAATGAGACTTTTGTGTTGTGGAAACAATCCAGGATCAATGCACCGAGGACTGCCAGTTTAATGCCACCTGCTAATATTGCATAAGATAAATCCTGGAATTATTTTTCTCACTTTCTCCTTTTTAGCGAATCAGGTGAGGGCGGGGTTTGTCTGCAGAGCTCACATTTGAGAAACCTTAAATGAACGCAGTTTTGGGTAAACTCTTCCTTCCTTCTTTCCTTCCTTCCTTCCTTCCTTCCTTCCTTCCCAACCCCTTTCCCTCCCCTCCTCCTCTTTCCCAAAGCAGCATATAATCCCCTGCACCTGCAACAGCTCCGCACACTGCTGACTGCCAAGAGTAGAGCGTGTGACCTTGCCTCGACGACCACAGAGTCTGGGAGAAAGAGAAGAAATGTCAAGAGAGAACGAGAGGGTTATAGATAGAGGAGGATGATGAAAGAGCAAGAAAATGGGGGAGAGAAACAAAGAGAGAGGGAAGACTGCAGTTAGTGGAGCTATCAGACACATTGAAAACATATTGTGAACCCTGGTCTGGTCTGGGCTTTAGAGCCCACAGCTGGGAAATGCGCTGTCCGGCTATTTTTGTGTTGCCTTTTCTCCCCAGTGATGTCATGCTACTCGTTTCCCAAGAAGTGGTGTGGGATAAAGGGGGAGGCAAGAGAACATGCTGCAGTGTTTCCTCGCCATTATGCTTGACACATATCGTTTAGTACAACAGGTCATCAAATATCCGCCGATCCAGTATTACTTTTAAATGATATTAGAATATTTTACACCAGGAGTTTAAAATCAGCATACTGGCAGCACAGACACTGTGTCTGTTACTGTGTTAAAGGCACTGAACAGGCATTAAAATCACAATTACACATTTGTTTCAACAGTTTCAGCAGGATTACAAACAAAGGAATTGAGAACCCTGCAAAAAATTAAAAATAAATAAAAAATCAGGCTCCTCTATACCTTAATTAGCTTGTTAGGGCCACGGCTAATTCACAACAAACAAACAAATATATTCTGTTAAATATCAGCAAATATATCAACTGTAAAATTAGCTGAAGAGAAGGCGGCTATAATGACTGCCTTCACAACACCAACATAAAATATATCTGTAAATACCTCAAAGGAGAATTGAGTGACTCACCAGCCACTGAAAGCCTCAAAGGGGAAGTTTCAAAGACCTGACCATGTAGGGTCTCTGAACCTGTCCTTTTCTCTTAAAGCCAGAGATGTAAAAAAAAAAAAAAAAGTTATCCTGCTTAGGATACTAACAACATGTTGCATCTTTTTGCTTTTACTTATACTCACTTGATATTTTTTTTGTGCTGAGACTTAAATGTATTCTTCCTTTGAATTAGTCTAAAAGATTCTTAAATAATTTCAGTGTTATCATTTTACAGGCCAAGCTCCACTCGACTTAAGCTAGAAAAAAAAAAAAGCTAACAGCACAGAATTTAATCAATAGAATATATTGTTTGAATTATATAAACAATCAGGACAAATTTCCAAGTACTCACTGTGTAGAAAAACCCTCACAGTTCAAAAGTGGCTACTGAGTGAAACCACCTGATGTTTTTGTTTGGAGATTAAAGTCATGATGGGAAGGGAGACCATCTCCCTGACTCTCTCCCCTCACCAGTTTTGGCAAAAAGGGGGCGAGGAGGCCGAGCCTGCGAGGTCAGCCCGCGTATAAAATGCATGCGGACAGCTGCGCTGCCTCGGGTGCTGCAAGGTATGATTACTTCTCAGTGAGAGCAATTGAGCAACAGCATGGAGCGATTACTAATATTTTCTTTGTCTCTTCTCCACTTTGCGAGCTGAATGTGTTTCGTGTTATCTTATTCTCCTCCTTTCCCGCACACGTGCGCACCTCGCAAAGACCATGTGTGTGTGCATGTGCGTGCAAACGCAAACAAGTAAACACAAAGGAAAGGAAGAAAGGAGGAACAGCAGACAGTGTGGATGAGCTCAGGATATGTCATGTGTATTTCATTAGAGGGCAGATTAAAAAGGAGATTTTGTTTTCCACATCAAAGGCCTCACACTGGGGGATTCCTCTGTTTCTCTCCCATTCCGACTCTCCCCCTCCCTCGCTGCCCGTTTCATGAATAAATAATAAGGAGTAAACCTGGGAAAACAAACTTTTTGACCTGTGAACCCTTGTGTCAGGATCAGCCTTTGCACCTGGTCGCCTTCCCACAGGAAAGAGGGTGGTGGCTCTTTGTATAGCACACGTATGTTAGAATTTCTGCCTTTTGGAAATATGCAGTGGTGTGCAAAAGTCTTGAGCCACCCCTCATTTCTTTATATATATCAGCATATAAGGCAAAACAGTTTGTACAATTCCAACCAGCTTGAAAGTCAGTTTTTGGCGTGAGCACCTTTATTCTTCAACACAGCCTGAACTCTCTGAGGCTGCTTTCTTGCATTTCTTTAGCTTTCCTTTTTTATTCTTTAATGATTCATAGGTGTGTGTGTGTGTGTTCAGTGGATCACAGCAACAACAACAAAAAAAAAAATTGTTTGAAAATAGTCGGGTACAAGCACCAGACTGAAAATGAGTGAAAAAGCAGCCAATGTCCAAAGAAAAACTGGAGAACTGTTGCTCGAGGCCACTTTTAAGAAATTACAAGAAAGTTTGGCTCCTTGGAAGCAAAATATAAAGAAACGAGGACAAATGACTCAAGACTTTTGCACAGTGCTATACCTCACTGGCTCATTTTGAGCTCCCCTCATGCCTTTGACTCCAAATTCCCTGGATTTTTTGTGGCTCTAAGTCGGTGTTCAATCATAACCTAAAAGTGTTACACCCTCCTGTTTTCCTAATGTTATTTTTGAGGTCAGAACAGATGGAGCAAACTGTGGGCTTTACTCTACAGTTGCTGTTGGGAAAACAACTGAGTGAAAACCACAATATTGTGAAATTAATGTGTGAAAGAACTGTGAGAATTATTCACATGGATATTGCAGTCTGGTGTGGAGAGGCTTTAAATCTCTGCGCAGTGACCGATTCCCTCGTGATTTACTCGCTGGCTACTTCTGTCTGGAATATGCTTCTCTGTGATATCCAGATATTTAGATGCGTAGCCATTTTTTAGACAACAGCACTGGGCCGGTTGGTTTTCTTCATTTTCTTCTCTTTTTCTCTCTCTGGCAGCTGTGCTGGCTCGGTGTGAAATTAGAAAGAAGAGAAAAAAAGGCCATAACGCAGCACATTATTATGCCGTGAAGCAGATGGGAGACCATGCCACACACATGCACCCTCTCTCAAATTCCTTCACTTCGGCATTTTTCAAACTAAATCACATTATTTTCGTTTGAGAACTCATCTGAACATCTTGGTGGTCACTGAACGGACAGCAGTAAAAACCTGCTTGCCTGCAAACAGTTGTTTTTTCATCTGTTTTCTTGGCTAGCCTGCCATTGTAACTGAGGAGAGGAGAGGAGAGGAGAGGAGAAGAGAGGAGAGGAAGAAAGGAGAGGAGAGGAAGAAAGGAGAGGAGAGGAGGAGAGGAGAGGAAAAGACAGGAAAGGAAGAGAGGAGAGGAAGAAAGGAGAGGAGAGGAGAGGAAAAGAGGAGGGGAAGAGAGGAGAG
>JAVDPK010002565.1:693399-720786 GCA_034780415.1 Cichlasoma orientale | reverse complement strand
CCCCCCCCCCCCAAATGCAACTGAATGGAGCAAACTGAGTTTCTGAAATGAAATAATAAAAGACCTGTAATAAATAAAAACATCTGATTGTATTATAAAACCTAAAGTACTGTAGCGGGTATATACACCGTTTCACAGTAAGCAGATGCTGCCTTAAAGAAACAAAAAAGATTCTCCTACTGAATAAAGCCAGACTTGCATGACAGGTTAGTGTCGGTACTGAGAGAAACATTTTATAAGCAGTGGAGTACAAATGTAACTAATCCTCATACTACCCCCCCCCCCCACACACACACAGAGGTACTGCAGATAGACCTGAAGTGGTCTTTGAATATAATGCTGTAGAAGTGAAGTTACTCCACATGTGGGCGTTTAACACACACACACACACACACACACACACACACACACACATTAAAGCACAGAAACCTGAAAATAGTGCATGCAACATTTGGCTGTTGCTCGATAAATGGGCCTGGTATGTGGACGGACAGAAATCTTCACCCATCTGGTCTATCCGGGCAGACAGAAGCAAATTCTCTCACTCCTCTGAGATTATCTAAAATCTTTTTTTTCTCCCCTTTTTTTGGACATATTGTAAGTCTGGTATCCAGCCGCCAGAAAGTGGAGTGTTATAAAAGCACACCTGTGTTTTATTACCACCCTGATGAGTTCTGCTATTCCAGGCCAGGAAAAGAGACGGACAGAGGGAGAAAGGAGGAGTGAGGGAGAATGCAGGGGGGTGTGTAGGGGTAATGGGTACTGCTGCTCAGTGCAGGCAGGACACACTGTACTGATATGAGTGAAAGTAAACTGAAAGTTAACCTGAGTAAACACATTCTGACATATTTAATATTTATATTTTATACTGGAGCTCCTGCACACATGAGACATAGCACGATCATAACACTAATGTAATTTAATCTTAAAGTACAGATACATGCAGTGCAGACGCAGCATCAGTAACTGGTGTTTCCCTGTTTACAAACCGAAGCATTAACTCTTTTTGTAATCTGACTTAAACTGCAGCTGATACTCACAAATTACAAAAATGATCAACCCAATCCTTGACTGCAGTGAGTGTAAAGAGAGAGAGACACACACACACACACACACACACACACACACACACACACACACACACACACACACACACACACAGACAGATGGTTTCAGCAGAGGATCTGGAAAGAATGATCCAGCAGTGATTTATGGCTCGGTCTGACACCCCTGGCACACTGAGCCTGGAGTGGAGTGTTGGTTTTTGTGCGTGTTGCCCGGCAAAGATAAAACATCTGAAAACCACATGAGGTCTGATTAAAATCGATGAGCAATTTATCTTTAATGCAGAGCTGAGGCAAACACACAAACACTTGAAACGTGTGCGAACCTGAATCGATGCGACATCCAGAAGAATGTGTGTTTGTCTGAGTTATGAAATCAAGAACACAGGCTGGAGGATATATGAGCTAATGACTATGGAGTTATTTCTACAGCACGAACAGGAAGTTCTAAACTTCTAGAGTAATGCTTTAACCTGATATCGGCGTAGTGTCAGGAGGAGATAAGAGAAGGAATAAATTTTGCAGCTAAGGGAAATGAAGATGGGTAGAGACAGAATGGGAAGCTGAAAGCAATAAAGAGGGCTGAACACATGTTTCTGCCTTTCCTCTCAGACCACTGGAAAGCACTAAAAACACAAGCAAGACTTTGCAAAACAGCCCAAAAGAGAAACGTCTCCATTGTAGAGGTGGTTAAACCTTGGAGAAAGACACATCACCTTAAACCTGACTGGCGCACTGTCGCTCCGAAGCTACTGTGAGTGCAGAAAGTGAACCAGAACCACAGGTCTGAGACCTGCTGTTAGTGTGAAGCTACCACTGGCTGGGACAAACTCTTTTTAAACTTGCACCAGAGCCACAGTTTCACCAACACTATAATTAGATGATGCACAGACACTGAGGGACCAGAAATATTTAACTGTTATCCTCTGGAAAACTGTAAAAATGACCTAAAGGGATGGTGTATGATCGTTATTGTTCAACTGGATCACTGTGTAAGTGCCTTAAGTTGGGAAACACTTTTTAAACAGAGATTTTCTGGCCAGTATGCCCGCTGCAATACTGGTGGAAAAACATTCACAGGCTTTTATAAGTGAAGGAGGGACAATAAAACGTGCATAAAAGGAAAATCACCATTGATCACTCGTGAAAATATCCTACAGTTAAGTCTCAATATTGAGAAAGCGACTGCTTAGTGTACTGTTCTGTGCACTGCTGGTTATAAATGGCTGCAGGTGCTAAATCTCAAGTCAAGATGGCACACTTTATCAAAGTGTTTGCCAGCGAGCAAAGAGGGGTCTGCCACAAGTGTCGAGGGCGCATTTATGCCATGCTAGACTAACACAGGGCCATGCAGGCATTCAGGGTCACTCTGCGGCTGGCTAGGATGAAGGCAGCCAAGCTACATAAACTCCACACTCCCCCACGGTGCTAAGTGCTCATTCTGTCTCATCCCACCGCCTCATATAATGCCTCAGCTACCACAGGCTATTCAGTTCCATGAAGCCAAGCTAAACCCTGTGTGTGTGTGTGCGAGAATGTGTGTGTGTGGAAGGTGGCCATTATCCTAATAAACATGAGGCCACGGCCAAACAGAATCCCATCATTATCTCATCAAGAACGTTCACTTTAAGAGAAAATAAAACAGTGATGTTGATATCTTGTTTCTTTGTATTTTCTTTGACAAGGAAGTCGCAAAAAAGCAGCTCTTCTTCAAAGTAGGAGAGAAAATGCTTTCTTGAAGGCTGAGCAGCAGTTTTGTTTATGTCCACTGAAAAAGACTGAGGTTTTTCTCTGCTCGCCAACATTTTACTAGCTCGCTCAACCGCAGCTTGAGCCAATCAGTAGACTTCTATGGCTGCATGGGCTACAACCGAATCATAACCATGGGGATGAACACGCCCAGTGCATTTAACTCGTTGTTGAGGTCTACAAACACGAACACACACACACTTAAGAAACAGAGGCGAATATTTTAAAAGCTTTGAAATAAGAAATAGCACTAGGGCAACAACAAGCTGTTTATTTTTTAAGTCATGTTAGTCGAGTTGGTCATGGAACCACAATGTCGATTATATCGGTTCCCTGGTGCCACCTCAAGGCAGCTGACACTTGCAGTCTAGAGTGAAATGTCCTGATGGCTGTTGGGGTGGATTAACTAAATTAGAGCTCTGCAGATAATCTCACCTGCTTCACTTTGTGGAAATATTTCACCAGGACATCTTACTCTGAATTTAATGGCCCACTAATACACTCGGTTGTCTAAACTATAGCTTCCTCTTCAAAATCAGCATCAAACCTCCATATTTTCTTACCCCTCCAACCTATAAGCACCCCCTGTTTATGATGCATTATTTGATCCGGCTACACAACTAAATAAATATTAAGACTCACAATGGATCCCCTCTGAGGTTAGAGCACCAGTGTATAGCTTCTTTTATTTTTTTTTTTGGACAAAACTGTGTCAAATTATTGCTCTACAACTGCAAAAAAAAAAAAAAAAAAAAAAATGTTTCAGAAGCATCTGTACTCCACAAACATCTGTGTAATCCAACCATCCTCCAGGAACTCCATGCCTGACAGGCAAACAGGACCCTCACTCAGACCTGTTAGCCTGCATGTGCATGCCCTGCTTTTTTTGTATGAATATGCTGGTGTGCTTAACCATATTCTCACTTAAGTGTGTGTGTGTGTGTGTGCGTGTGTGTGCGTGTGTGCGCGTGTGTGCGCGTGTGTGCGCGTGTGTGCGCGTGTGTTTATAAAGAGCAGCATTATATGTTTTCTTGCTGATGTATTTTGCAAATGATCAAAAGTGACAGTGCCACTTGCTGTGACTGTCAGGTACGATATAATGTGAATATGGAGATTGCGTCTGCTGTGTCATTCTGCTGACAGTGCTCCTGTTTTTGTGCGTGTATGTGTGCGTGTCCTTGCCAACTGTATTAGCGCTAACTTTATTAGTATTCAGAGAGGCTCCGGGCTGTCACAGGTCCTTAGGCACTCAGCGGAGGGCAGGAAAAACACATGTCAAAATATATTCACATTGAGCCTGATTGCAGGCAGGCCAGTTGGCTGCAATTTGACAAATGACTTTTAATAGGTCATACTGCAGCCTCTGCATACTGATGAGCATTTAGCAGGAGAGAAATAGTAAGTGAGATGGATACTGAGACAAGCAGACAAATGTATAGATGGCCAAACCAAGAGATGAGACACATTATTCATTTTTTCCAAAAGAAGTACCTCAGCCCTCAATGTTAAATGCTTTCCTACTTTAAAAACACTCCACTAGGCTACTGTGGAGTGGCACTCCAAAATCAACTTTACTCGAAGCCAAAATTCAAATGTAAAAATTGGTCTTAGTATGTCTGACATTTAGCATAATACACTAAGCAAAGAGATTAGCGTACATGAATTCGATGTACACTGATCTCAACTGTTTGGAAGGTCGTACCCGGCATCAAATGTCCTCGGGTCTGCGAGCCAAACTAAAGTGTATTTATTTTGACACCGTTTCATAAATTCTACATAAAATACAAATCCTTAAACTGAAAACTCCACTTTTAGGAACACCAGCTGTAGCAATGTAGCAGTGTTAGCCTTAATAGGTACAATTTTAGGACATAGAGCCAAATTTACTGATAAAAACCTCCTAAAAAAAAAAAAAAGCTAAAGCCAGTATTTACTAAAGAGGCAGAGTCAGTTTTGAGACCACAAGGCGTGGATGCAGGTATTTTTGCAGCTGCCTTATTAGAGCTTCTCTTTCCAAGTGCAAAATTTTATGTGGAGAATATTTAAATGAATCACACAAATGTGATTTACTAAGGCTCGCTGTTTACTTCTCTCTGGTATTTGGGCCATTTCATACCGTACTAAAAATCTCAGTCAAAATACAACTATTATTTTTATGAGACTGTGCTAGCATGCTAGATTAAAGTCTGAATGTTACAATTATAGATTGCTTAAGAGAGAGAGAAAAAAAAAACAACGTCCACTAAGGATTTATTGCCTAATGCATACCTTACGCTAATTTAACATTTATTACGGCATTCCAGTCCAAACTAAAGTGGTGACCTGGAACACGGGCTATCATTTCCATCCATAAAGGCTGGGAATGGATCGATTTGAACGCAGCTTATGTTTAACTGTGGCAAGTGGATAATTAACATCTGGTGTATCTTTCCCTCAGTGGATCGCACAGCTTGGTTTAATTATCTGTTATACCAAAAAGCATATTACCAGTTGTGCAAATTTGATTGTTCACACTCCACCAGAGCTGATAATTCACTCTTGGTTGAGCCTTGTTGAAACCGAGCTTCAGTTTTTATTACCGCATTACTCACACACACACACACACACACACACACACACACGGTCTGCCACCTTGCAAAAAATTTGTCCAAACACACATTTCACAGTCTCAAAAAAAAAAAAAAAAAAAAAAGAAAAAAAAAAGCGCTCTTGATGACAGTGTTTACTGTCATTACAATGACAGTAAAAGGACGCCCTCACAGATTTTTACAGTTACATTTTGAAATCCCAGACACAAACAATAAATACTCGCATTCTAACTCAGCCAAGACACGGTGGTGCAATTTCAAACCCCACAACGTTCTCCTCCATTCTTGCCACCAGATGTGGAGCAAATGAGCAAAGAGCAAATGATTCATGAGGCAGAGAAGTCAAGCAGATCCTCAGTTAGCACTTGATACTAAACGACCATTCCAAATCCATTTGGCAAAACCTCCTAAATCCGTGGATTTGGAATTTACCAAATGTACCATTTCAAATGAGACCATGTATGCTGCCTCGAATTCAATTTACACACAAATTAAAATAAACACAAGGTCTTTCCAAATGTTTAAGTAGTCATTTTAAGAAACGGTGAGTCACGTAAGACCTGTAGCTGACTTTAGAGTTTAGATGGTCCAATTAAGGAACAGGAGAAGTAAAGAGGAGGAGAGGAGGAACGTTTTTAAAAAGGAAGCAGATGGGAGTCAGATGGTGAAGCAATCAGCAGAAATCTTATTCAAAGGGAAGAACTACTATGGACCTCTATGGACCACTTTCTCCTTCTCTCCCTCCCTCCCTCTCTCTCTCTCTCACACACACACACACACACACACACACGCACACACACACACTCGCTATCCAGACTGTGGGCTTTGCTCCGCCTAAGTCCACATTTATTGCCTGCTAATGCAACAGGGCTGCAGGCCGGATTCACTTTCCAAAGACATATGAGTGCGCACATACGCTTCTCACACAAACATCGAGACACACCCACATTCCATCTGCCGTGTGTCACGAAACTATGACGATGAACTGACTGCGGTGACACGCTGATAACAAACAGACAGATCATATTTTAATATGTTGAAAGTTGATAAAGTCATCAATCATGTCAGACGGGCAGGTGGTGTTGGACGCTTCTATAGGTTACCGTGCCAAGGGTCCAACCGCAGTCACTAAAAAAGTCGCTGAGCGGGAAGAAGCCAGACCTGTTGGACTATCTGACGGTATAAACTGTACGAAGACATACGCACGCAAGGGTACCTGAAAACAAAAATACAAAAAGAATTGATCGCTTAAAAAAACAAGTGAGCACATGCCAGCAAGAACAAGAACGTCGGAAAAACAAACACACCGCAGGCATGTTGCTAGTTGGTGCTATTCTAATGAAGTATGACTGATATGCGACATGGACGCATGTTGCAATGCCCTGAGAGCTCTGAGTACACAGTGAGCAGAGGGCAGCAATTACTTCCCTAAAATAACTTTAGCTGAGCTGTTTATAAATACAGGTCAGGAGATGAGATTGATGCGGATTCATGTTATAGGCCAGTTGGCTGCAATTTGACGAACGAAAACCCAAAGTAAAACTTGTAAAATGGAAATTTCACACTGCACGAAATGCAGTCGCACTTATATTATATTTCTATCCAAACAACAGCTGAGTAGCGGCATGATTTGAAAACAGAGCTGGCTAACTCCACCTGGGATTTCCTGGCTTTTTCCATCTATAGGGGCTGTTACTTATTGTCCTGTTCTGCACAGGCTCTACATCACGCAGAAAAAACAGGTCATGTATGCATATACTGTACACCTGTAGTGACGTCACAGGTAGTTACTGCAGTGTGACTACACATTTTACATCCTGCAGTGATGCAGCAAAACAAACAAACAAACAAAAAAAACCTACCTGCACATCGGAGCATAAGAGAAGTTTGTGTACAGTCTAATAAAAGAGACAAAGGGATCCTCTGTGTGCACGTGTGTGTGTGTGCACCTAAGTACACCCCAGGGGCAGAAAGGTTCAGGTCCTGTTAAATAAATAAACAAACACAGGGAAAAAAAATGAAAAGGAAATCAATAGAAAGAGCCTGATCCGGCACTCTGGGCCTCTGTTTGGCCTGGGAGCGAGGGAGAGAAAGAGAGAGGCCAAAGAGAAGGCTCGATTACTTCCCTCTTGGTGGTTGTATAGTCCCGGCTAGAAGAAGCCAAGGCCTGCTCTCTCAATTACAGAAAACAGACTCCCATATGCTTTGTCAGTTGAAGCATGCGTGCGCATACATACACACCTGTCTTTATACTCCCCTGAGGCAGACTTCACACAAATCATATGCTTATCCAACCTAAACCTACAACACATACAAAGCATAACTTCCCTTGTTCTCAGCGCCTTTCCGCAAAACCTAAATTTGTCACAGATTAGGAGGGTTGGAGGCCGTACATCTGCCGTGCATCCGGCAGCAAAAGCACATGTCCCTTCGAGGTCTATATGGCGTAAATATGAAGAGCATTTCAGCCTTAAGCGGAAAGCGATCGCTTATCCCAACCTTTCTCGCCCCTCCGTGCTGTAAAAACTGGTGTGAGTGTGACTGCACTTGCTGAAGAATTCCACCTGACAGTGTTAAATGCCAAGGGCAGCGAGTGTGTGCGTGTGCGTATGTTTAAACAAGCCAAAATAGGGAGAGGTTTGAAGCGCCGGCACGTCACCCTTGGGCCAATCAAATTGCAGCTGCTTTTGGTTCCCATAAGCTGCCACAGTCCGCCAAATCGCAGCACAGGGCAGTCATACTCCTGACAAATTAAGACTTGTTCGAAACTGGAGAGAGAGAAAATGAGAGAAGGAGAGAGACTGGGAAAGAGAGAGGAAAGGAAAAGCCTTGGGGGGCGGGGGCGGGGGGGGGGGCAGTGTGCTGGCAAAGATTCAAGAGAGCAATTCCATGGACACGAGAGAAATGCTTCCCAGAAACTCTGAATAATATTTATGTTGTGCTGGAGAATTTTTTTTCTTCCTCCCACCTGTGTGCAGCTTTGTGCAGCTTGTTGCTTCAGACTGGACACGACACTGCAGAACACGCAAAAACACAAAGGGTCTTATCAACGGATACCCGATGCTACTCAGCCTTTAACAAAGGATGTGAAGTCCAGCCAGAGACATCCGCAAGGAAAGATTTACGGTACAATTGTTGGGGACTCAGTTTAAAAAAAACAAAAAAAACAGAGGAATGCAAGTGTTACAAATGTTATGGCAAAAAACCTGGCACATGGCACTGGAACATGCTGAGTTTAACTTGTTACACTTCGAGCAAATGAAATATTTATTCGATCGCTGGGTTAAAAGCATGACAGTTTGACCCACCACAACCACTGATGGATGACATCAATAGCAAAGGGCAAATTAGCCATTGAATGGTGATGTGGTGTGATACAGGATGCCCCGAGGGTCGGCCAATTAGCTGTTGACAGGAACAGAGATGTATGGCTACCTCAGGACCTGTCTGAAGCTCTGAGTGAGACGTGGGAGAACAGAGTGAGAGAAAAACATGCTGAGGGCTGAGGGCTGAGGCACAGACTGAGGCGCTTCGTAGTTTCTTACCAGCGTAATATTCAGGATAAAGGGGCTCAGACCGAGGGAGCATTTCTTTTGAATATCAATTTTCTCCGTTTTCAGAGAAAACTTTCAAACAATATGACCACTTGGCTAATTTTGTGTTGGTCCCCCTTTTGCTGCCAAAACAGCCCTGACCTGTCGAGGCCACTAGACCTCTGAAGGTGTGCTGTGTTATCTGGACCAAGATGTTAGCAACAGATCCTTTTTGTCCTCTAAGCTGTAAGGTGAGGCCTCCATGGATCAGACTTATTTGTCCAGCACATCCAACAGATGCTTAATTGGATTGAGATGTGGGGAATTTGGAGGCTGAGTCTCACCTCAAACTCGCTGCTCCTCAAACCATTCCTGAACCATTTTGCTTTGTGGCAGGGCACATTATCCTGCTGAAAGAGACCACAGCCATCAGAGAATGCTGTTTCCCTGAGAGGGTGTACACGGTCTGCAGTGATGCTTAGGTAGGTGGTAGGTGTCAACTTCCACATGGATGGCAGGACCCAAGATTTCCCCACAGAACATTGCCCAAAGCATCACACTGCTTCTACCAGCTTGGTGCATCCTGGTTCCAGGTGTTCCCCAAGTAAGTGACGCACATGCACCCGGCCATCCACGTGATGTAAAACAAAATGTGATTCATCAGACCAGGACACCTTCTTCCATTGCTCTGTGGTCCTGTTCTGATGCTCTCATGGTCATTGTTGGCACTTTTGGCAGGTGACAGGGGTCAGCGTGAACACCCTGACTGATCTGCAGGTATGCAGCCTCATACACAACAAACTGCAATGCACTGTATATTCTGACACCTTTCTATCAGAACCAGCATTAACTTATTTAACTTATTTATTGGCTAAACGTACAAAGTGTCGCATCTAAAAGAAACATTTTGAAATCATGATGCATTAATGATATGCAGGAAAAAGAAACCGACTGTGCCATTTACCGTCACACACGCTAACCATTTTCAGTCTCATATCGTGAGGTCTGAACCCAGCATTACAGACAATTACCCATGTTCAGTAATAATGTGACAGTTACCCTTTAAAGGACAGAGAGAAAACCCAAGTAAAGCAGTAAGTAAGCATGGCACTCACACATGCCTGTATGAAATCCACATGGCAGCGATGCAGAGACACACTGTGTTCTCTGGGAGCAGTGCCCACAGCAATAAAACACAGACCAGAGTCGTTCCAGCTAACCAGTTGGCCGACTGAAATGTTTCTTTCCTTGTTTCTCGCTCACACACACGTGCAAGCTGCACCTTATCAGCTGGGAATCAGATAAGCGCAGCAGCAGCAGCACAGCTGGAAATAACAGAATCTCCATAGTGAGAAAAGTGCATACTGGCAGTGACGCAACTAGTCTGAAGAAAAAAAAGAAAGACCCCCACCCCACACACACACACACACACACACACGAGTAAAACAAGACCATGTATGGGCCTGATCGATCCGTTAAAGAACTTGACGAAAGGCAGCACAACATAATGCTGAGAAGAAACCTCATTAGTGGAAATAGAAACACGCACCCTTCATGGATAAGCCATCCTATTTCTTAGTTCAACTAACACACCTGGCATCATTATTTAATCTTTAAGCTCCTCAAATAAAATTAATAAAGACACGACATACCATATTCAGTTACTGGCTAACCTAGAATGACATTAAGACTGTTTGGTCCTTTAATTAATTTCAGATTCATCATTTAGTCCAACATTTGCCTTCTTTTTGACATTTTCAGATGACTGGGCTCTGGTGTACAGTCCAGGGGATATGCTCACTATGGTAGTGTTTCCATAAAGGTATGACACTTTGTAACCTTGTTTTTCTAAACCTCCTTCGGTGGTTTCCACACAGTATGTGGTCAGCGAACAAATGAGCTCTTTTTTTTAAATCTTAGTTGGTTAGTATCTAGTTTTTCTGCCCGCTCTTATTGTTGGGATAACAGTCAAAAAGATTCAGCTTATATCGGACGTGACAACATTAAATCTAGTCTAGCTACGCAGATGCGTTCGTTTCCTCTCTGTGTCGCTGAATTCACCATGAACGAGTCACCTGAGTGATGTTTACCATCATTTCTGTTTTAGTTTTGTGTGTTAGCTCGCAGGCGACGCAGCAATGCAATCGTGAACGCTGTCACCTCACAGCGAGAAGGTCCTGGGTTCAAATCCACCGGACGGCTGAGGTCTTCCTGCGTGGGTTCTCTGAAGGTACTCCGGCTTCCTCCCACAGTTAGGTTAATTGGTCATTCTAAATTAGTTAGCCCTGAAACCTGTCCACAAAGTACCCTGCCTCTGACGCTATGATACCTGGGATAGGCCGCCGTGACCCTGATTAGATAAGCGGTAAGAAAGTGGATGGATGTTAGCTTACTAGGACTTCCTAAAAACGACTTAACTTATCAAGCTTGTCATAATTCAACGTAGAGATCAATTTTAACATTTGACCTGATGACAGAGTTATTGCAGTTTTTATGGCTAAAGTTAATCCTGTGGTGAACGTTTGCAACAAACTGCTGAGACAGTTTACTCAATATCAACCTGCAGGTCAAGAAATCACTTAAGAAGGATAACTCTGGAAACCATTAATGTCTGTGCAAGATTTTCCCCCAATCACATAAGTGACTTGTTAATCGCACGTGAGGCATAAACTAAAGTAATTATGACTCACGCTCTGGGGAACATTAATGTTTGAGATAAATTTCATAGCAAGCCGTTCAACATTTGCTAGGTTATTTACTTCAAAGCCAAAAATATGAATTTCAAGTTGAAATTTGATGGAAGAAGTAAGAAGAGCTATCCACTGGGAACCATGAAAATCAGTACATATTTTTAGTCCATAGCTGTTGTGATCAATTATTTTTGTCCTGTTTTAAGAACATTAAGCTGACCAGTTGTTCACATAATGAGCAGCTTTAGCGTGCAATGCTGCTGAATTATGAATTGATTTGAACTTCTAACCTATGCCGGGGTTGAGTGAGGTAAACGCTTGAGCTGCAGGTCACATTTTATTTCTTTTTTTTCTCCTTTGGACATTAAGCTGTGACATCACTGCATGACCCTCGACTTTCAGGCGGTTTGTTCCAGATGCTTTAGGGTCATAAGCACTGCTGCTACCAAGATGATGGTTGTGACTGGGGGAAACGGGGGGGCAGGCATATGGCTGGCTGGGTGAGGGGAGGAGGGGGCAGATCCTGCTTCTGGAGAGCCTCATATGACTGCTGAGGAAAAGGAAAGAGCACTTATGCAACATAAAACCTGCAAACCCCAGAGCAGCTGTAATAATGTTATTGGAAAAAAATGCAAAATTCAAAAAGCCAGCTGATTTGACAAGAAGTGATAAGCTATATTTTGAATTGAACGTTACTGTAAATCCACAGAAAGGAGAGATGGAAAGGAACGGGGAAAGAGGAGGACGAAGGATCTGCATCACTGGTTTTCGTGAAAGAGTAGTGTTGCTATTCAAAAAAAAAAGAGTTAGGTTAACCTCTAATTATGGGGTGCTTCCTCATGTCTGGCTTTTACACAGCACTGATTTATCCTCCTTCCACTCCCACAGCTCTCACTCTGTCCTGTCACTCCGGGATAAAGTGAAAATGAGACACTGCTGTTATATAGAGGAGATCTGATTGATGGGTTGACTCATGTAAAGGTTCTTTTCAGTGACTACAGTAACTTAGAAAGTGCTGATTGACTGAGAGGAGTGTTACAGTAATTAGGCAGTTAGGGTATTATGTCACTTAAATACCTGCTAAACTCAAGTGGAACAGGCATCCAATTCAAACTTAATCTGCATTACAAGTATGGCTGTCAGGGGAATAATGCATCACTCTCAATCTTGTGTTATGGCACCAACATACAGAAGCGCACTCCTGACACTTATTTCCTTCCACATGACATCCAAAACATAGCCATCGCTTTTCCCTCCATTCCAGACCCCCACCCAACCCACAAACACACACACACACACACAAAAACCCTAAGTCCCTTGCCAGGCTGTCGGGCTGTGTTATTAGAAACACATGTAGATCGCTAAAGGTTTTCTGCTCGGGTTGAGACAAACATGCATAAAGTTGTGGGAAGCAAACACAGCCCCAAGACCCAGAGGGACGCACAGACTAACAAGGCCACCGTGGTCATGATTGCAGCACTCGCACAGACACGCATACAGCAGACAAACGACTATAGCTGCTAAAAGCAACGGTGCCTTATTCCTGCGAATATGTTTGGCAGCAGATATCAGTAATAAGTCTCTATGCAAAAAAAAAAGCAGAAATACACAGAGTATCCCTGCATGATGAATTGTGACCAGAATGATGGATTTTTGAGTTGTCATCAACAGGGACCAACGTACTTAGCATAAGTGTGTGATCCATGGCTCTCAGTGGTGCAGGCTTCCTATGCATCATCCTGAACAAGCAAGCACAGAAAGCCCGATGCTGTCCCCCGGCCGAACTTAGCAAACGGCACACGCGGGGGTCTGACAGCATGGCGGCTAACTCCTTCAGCCGCACTGACTGCTGAACTCATCAATAAGACCACATGTTGATCTAAGGAAGGTTACTGAGGCTGAGTCAGATTTGCAGCAGATGTCCCATTGCCAATGTGCGCCTCAGAGAGACTGGATGTATGAGGGGGCCGCAATGCTCAAGATGCATGGCAGTATGGCTGCATTAGGAGACACAGAAGAGGAAAAATATATGATATGATAGTATTCACAAAGGTACACTGATGGGAATGACAGGTGCAGCCAGTCACTGTGAACAGAATCACATCCATCCGTCATCCATAATGGCAATGGGAGGGAAAACCATTATTCCCTTGAGTGACATCTGTGATAAAGTGATGCAAATCATGCAGCGGCAAGTAGATAGCTTAAGAAGGTCATCACTCTTCTAACAAGAGTCAGCTTGACCTGGAAGCAATGTAAACAAGGGCAGGATTCAACAAGGGAATCCCATAAATCAAGCAGGTTGACAGTACAAACAGAGAAATCAAGCTGAGGTCTCTATACAGTATTTGGCTGCCTTTGGGCTGGTGCTTACAAGGTCACCATCAACACCAACCAACCCCAACACCTAAAAATCTGATTTAACACATCTTTGACAAACCATTTCAGCTGGTTGACTGATGGAGCTTTCAGAAAGCCACTGGTGCCAAATTAAGGTAATCCCCAAATAAATCTCCACCAGCTTTCCCTTTCTTTTTACTACATTCTTTAGTATACACTCCCACACAGACCATCGCCTTAACCAGGGGCCTCAAACAGGCTGGTTCAGACCAAATGGATGACTTTACAAAGTGTTAAAAATGATAAAAAGTAATTTGTTTCTTTGCATTCATTGGCTACCTGTGGGGAAGAAAACTGAAACATTTTGAACTTGTCGTTTTCTAAGGACATCCTTGGCTATTGATCTGTTTTGTAAATGGTTCATTATATTACATTACTTCCATGTATATAGATTATAGGGGGTTGTTGTTGTTGCTGTTCTGGTCCAACCAATGAGGATCTCTTAAAAGGCCATCTTCATAACATACAAGATCCCATTTATTGAAGAGTTGTAAACTACATTTGTACAATTGTCATCAGAAGTTTACATACACTCATCATGGGCATGAATGTCATGGAAATTTGGGGTGTTTAATAATTTCTTCGAACTGTTTCCAAGGTGGAATGATTGCACAGCATGTCAAATGGGCCTGTCAGCCTATTTGTAAAGGGTTAAAGTCATTAAAGGTACAATCATTCCACCCTGGAGAAAGAGCAGTTCAAAGAAATCATTAAAAGCCCCAAATGACTATGACGAGTGTATGTAAACTTGTGACCATAACTGCATGTGTATAATGTGTATATACACTGTATTGCCAAAAGTATTCACTGATCCATCCAAATAATTGAATTCAGGTGTTCCAATCACTTCCATGGCCACAGGTGTACAAACCAAGAACCTAGGCATGCAGACTGCTTCTACAAACATTTGGGTCGCTCTCAGGAGCTCAGTGAATTCCAGCGTGGTACCGTGATAGGATGTCACCTGTGCAACAAGTCCAGTCGTGAAATTTCCTCACTACTAAATATTCCACAGTCAGCTGCTATCATCATTAAATTCTATGGATTAAGAATCGGACGCCGCTCAAGTTCACATGTGTATGAAGGCAGACAAGCCAATATTTTTGGCAATATAGTGTTTTATGAATGTATACTATGACACTTTGATCCTAGTTCACAGACTCAAAAAACAAGATGGCGGACACTCCCTCCATGGTTCGTCCGTATCACAGGAGCGCACACAAACACACACAGAGCCCTTCACAGGTCAAGTCGTGTCAAGGATCAGATCTAGTGAGGTCAACAGGTTTTCTCAGTCCTCTTTTCTGATCACAGAGTAAACAGATAAGGTAACGCCAGCAGCTCCCACTCGCTTCCATATTTCAAGCCATCAGAGCTGCACTCCATTGTATTCATTTCAGAAATCTTATTTTAAAACTGCATAATAGCATACAGCCACGAAGCAAAAATGGCTCACAGAAACAGCGCAAAACGAATCACGAAAAGACCCAATATAAGTGAAAACATTCATCTAACTAGTAAGCATTCTATTTCATTTTCAAATGACAGCTTAATATTTTCCTTGGCTTAATTTCTCTTTTTTCCAGTGCGATGTTGTGACATTTTCCTTCCCCTTTAATCCAGCCTTGTTAAGCTTTTTAAGGTGTTGAAGTAATTTAAGAGTCGGTGTCTGGATCCGTGAGACTAACGGCAGCTGCTCCGATGAGGTCCAACTCTACTGCACAAAGCGGGAGGAAGCCTTCAGTCCTTTACACGTGTCACACAAATCCTACCTTTACATATGTAGAGGAAAATAAACAATCTTTGCTTCTCCCTCTTTCTGTGCTGTCTCAGTCATATGAGGGTATATAAACACGAGCCTCTATGGATCAGCGTGCCCAGAGGCAGGATTCCCCTTTTGAACCCACATCACAGACAGAGAAGGGGTTACCTTTGCTCTGCTGTGTGCCTGTTGAGACCATTCAACCGTGGGATTCCAGCCCCCCCCCCCCCCATGTCCCAGTGTACACACCACAGACATGACACACACACTTCACATAATGGCCTTAGTGTGTTTACTATTTTAATAGATTAATTTAATGATTATAATTACATCAGATAACTAAATGTGAGAATATGTTCAAGCAGAGTTAAAGCTTACAGTGTTTAAGCTGCTCAGATCTATGGTTCAACTTTTCTCTCACTTGGCACTTTTCTGCAGCTCAAATACAAATCGGCTCCAAACAACTTGGAGCAACGTCATTTGGTCTGTTGGTAATCGTTAAAACCCAGGTTAGCATGTCTTTCCTTTCAGCTAAACCCTCTGCTGGAGAAGGCAGAGAGGGGATCAGCAGCAGATTGAAGAGGAGATGGATAAATAGAAAGCAGAGTTATGGTGGGGAGCCTGGATGGAGAGGTGTTTCATAAGCCTAGCTGCCAGATCCTGTATTCTGCGTTGCCAGGTCCCAGCTGCTGAAGTGGGGAAGCTTTGAGGCTGATGGAGAGGTTGGATTAAGAAAACTACTATATGCAACACCGGTAAAGGGAAGTCAACACTGGACTTTGCTTTCACTTAGGTGGCTCAAATGTGTGCTTCCCAACTTAAATGTAAAAAAAAGGCATTCAGATTAAGTGGCTGTTGAACTGTATACTTGCAGGAGCATAACTATAAGTGATTATATGCAGACCTGCTGTATGTTAGAGTCGCTGAGACGAGGTCTCATACACAGTCAGCTTTACGTACACCTGTCACTCCACAGCCCTCGTAACACCACCTATTAACCCACTTGAGGCTCATTACTCAAACTCAAATTGTAGCACTTTAGATCAAATCCAAGATCACGTCAGAATACGTTAGATCAGGAAACATAAATAAATCAGTAACTGATGTGCATAAATGTCATGAAGCTAGATTGGTACTGATGGGTGCGGAGAGAGAGAGAGAGAGGAGGGAAAGTACAGATAGTGAGGAATTCAAACAAATCCGGGCACGAGCGCTAATCTTAGCATGCCATCTAGTGGTGAGAGATGGTACGACCCAAAACAGGGACGTGCGGGAAATCCTGACAAAACGAGGACCCCTACCAGATGATGACACATAATTAGAGTCTTGATTAGACTTGGAAGATTACCCTGTGTGTGTTTCCATACAATGAATTGCAAATTAACACTCAGACAACATCAACAGCTTATGTGGGATATGGAACAAGTGTATTCTCCCCCAAAGTCCTGAGCAAAGTCTTACTGATGTTAATTAAAATAGGTCCTTGTTTTTCTAGAGCAGAGTAAAGTAATTTTTCACTGCACTCCAATTTCCTTCACCCCAATCTAAATCTCAGTGATTTCATGCTCTGTTCAGTTGGAACCCATAAGATGCCAAGTCAGCAGAAAACTTGACAGTTTCCTCTAAAGAAAGGGTACACCACACAATAAAGATTAATGTGGTGCAAAATTAAAAAGAACTGAAATCCTATTAATCAATAATCTAGATATAAGTTTTAAGGAGAACTTTGGGCATTGTTGGGCTGTGCTGTGTAAAACTGCCCATAGATGTAGGCTGCTGCGACAATGACAAACCAGAACACAACAGATGTGACGCTTGTACTCCTTTCCCAGGTTGAACAAAGGGGATCCTTACACACCGGGCGCTAATGCGATATCATACCCATCAGAAAAGCCTTCTGAAGGCTGCCTAATGAATATATAGCACAGATAGGACCTCAATTAGTGGGCCAGTGAGAGCAGGGAGGCGCCATGCCGTACCACATAAACAAACTTATCTTGACAGGGTCTCTTGGCCAAAGGAGCGAGATAGGCGGATAGCGAAGGAGGCTGAGAGAAAATGAATTACCTTCCTGACACACGTCAAAGCCAATCACCGCGAAGCATCCTTTGCCATTCCCGTGCCCCAAATCCCTGCCGCCACTGTTGCGTTTCATCTGCCAGCGTTAGTATGCACACGGGCCGTGCGCCAGCCTCCAAATGTATTCATTTATTCAGAGCCCCTCGGAGAAATCACAGTGTCTTGTTGTCCTTTTTTTCCCTGGCTGTCCAGATGGAATTTGCGTGAATAACATCAGTTTAGTGAGGCAGAAAATAAGTACAGGCTAGCACAGCAGAGGGGACTAGATTACGCCCTCGCCCACCTCCCTAAAAAAAAAAAAAGACAAGTGTCACCTTCATATACTTCTTTCTCCCTCCTCATTTTCTTTTCCAGTTCTATTGAAACTCAAAACGGAGACACCCGTACACTGTTTACCACAATTATTTTTCGCAATATCATGCACTGCAGGTGCAATTAAACAGAGGATCATGAATCAAAGAACTAGAGCGAGTTTTTTCATTACAAAAAGGTGAGCGCCTATCAAGGGAGTGTGGCCCGGCACTCATTTATCCTTGTTTTGTTTTGCATTTATAACCAGACTAATTGCATTAATTAATCAGATCTACTTCTTAAAAAGGAGAGCACACATCTTGTGCAAGTAATTGACTGAGATGAAAGTGAGAGGGGGGGGGGGGTCTGTAAATCAATACTACAAACTTCAATACAGCCCAAGAGAAATTAAATTGTCTTCAGACACGAGCGTGGAAAGCCTCAATATCCATCCAGCCCATCAGGAAGATTCCCCACACATCTTTCAAAGATGTTTTCAGTATTGATTTCAGTATGATCTGTAGGACATATTTCGTAATCACCGGGAACTAAACTTTACCAAAGACGGACATAACGAGTACAGGATCTGCTTGGGAACGGGTACTGATGACGGTATCAGCGGTGGATAACAGACACAAGTGAATGATGGAGTACGAAGGAAACGTGGATAAAGCCTACCTCTCTGAGTACTGTACTGCCGTATCCTCTGTACAAGCCTCGAACGCCCTGCCCAGAGAAACAAAAGAAGAGTTTTTACTTGAATAAACAGCGAACAGAGAAAGCATTTGTAGAATACGACTATTTATTCAACTTCTTCACTGCTTATGGCAGCACCTTGCACATCGACCTAACCGCTGAGAGCCATCGGGGTTAAGGTGCTGGTATGCTCCAACTGAAGCACTTGTCAGCACTTGTCTTAACACCCCCCACCCCACCCCACCCCTCCAGCTTCTAGCATTTTAGTTCTGGATTTCACACAGGTTTACTTTTTAATAATCTGCTTGCATTTCTTGGCGACCTACTACTTTTCAGCAACGTCCCCAGATCCCACATCTCAGCGGTATTACTGATATGAATGACAGCCAAAAATCACACACACACACACACACACAAAAAATTAATGAACAAAAGTTATCCTTCAGGAGCCTCTGATTGCCACATACCTCTTCTCTAAGAGTCGCCAGCAGTATGTTGTAGGTGGAGGATGAGGGGGAAGCTTGGGCCCTTTGTTTGACCACCTCTGTGGGTACCCGGATCAGACATGCCACCTTCAAGGAAAAAAAAAGTTGAAGGTCATGAATTTGTAGTTGTTGTATTATACTATACTTTTATCTTTATATCCATGTTGGGCTTAATTGGAGATTAGGAAACCCCTACCTTTGTGCACACACTCACATGCCACCCCCTTAAATGCCCTTCTGCTGTGCATGAGATCAGTTTCTATATGTTTTTACTACATGGCAGGTGGCCATGATGTGGCGCGGCTCGAGGAGGGCAATTGCATGGAGCTGGCAGCCTAGCGACTGCTTTTGGCCAATTAACAAACTGGTACACAGAGCGGACATGACACCAGAGCAACAGTTGTCATGTTTTCAAAAGGTCATCAGGCTGACTGTGTATCTGTGTCCAAAGAACATGCTTCCGTCAAACACGCTGATAGATCCAGACATGCGTGTACACTCCAGCAGCCACACTCCCTGCTCAAGTCCCAACCCATCTACCATATGTCAACAAAAATATGGACTGCCAACAGCTAGTGAAGATAGACATGAATATTTATGCTTCATAACTCCCATGGTCCAAAAGGCAAGGAGAGGCAGGCAGGCACAGCTGCCCACCTGGCGGCTTCATTTCCCATTTATCCTGCACCGGAGTGGAAATACCGGCTAACAGCGAGCAATCTTAGAGAGCGATTTGTGAGCCACCCCCCATGCTGCGACTTCCCTTAGTCACACAGATGCCAGTCTGCCGGTGCCACCCTCACCACAGCAACACCAAGCAGGGAGGATAGCAAGGAGAGAAGGAATGATAGAGGCAGTGCAATGAAGAAGAAATGTATCCGCTTCCTGTTCTGCTCCTTCTTAATTCAGCTGTTACTACACTGAACTGATTTAGCGAGGGCACCTAATGAGCAAGAATGAGCACAGGGAAGTAGCTGGAAGTTTGATCACGGATTGCACGCAGCAAGGCTCGACACACTCAGTGCTGCTAAAATACCGGCCGGCTGCTGATCAACATTTTGACCAGTTCTCAACTTTGCTTTGACTTTCGCTGTATCACTTTTTCTGCGGGCAACGCAAGTTGTTGCTCTTTTCAACACGCAGTGAACAGAAGAGCCTTAATCTCCATTCATAACAGCAAAAACAAGCGACTCGGATGTGCCTTTATAGGAAATTCTGTGCTGGTATCTCACGAGTGTGACAAATAGTCCAGCTGCAACCTAACCACGGAGCAACACTACCACCAAGTGACCAAACTTGCACCTGCACGACCAATTCACGATCACTCAGCTTGCTGCATCTGCCTCTGAGATCTCATTTACCCTCCCCTTTGGTCAAGTTAGAATTTCTAATACATTGTACATCATGTTTACCCCACACCAATTCCCCAAAGGGCCAGAAAAAGGCAGCTAAATGGAAAGAAAGTGGCTATGACAAGTAATTACTGATGTAATTGGCTGGGGGGCTTGGACTTAAGATGGCCTTTTCCTTTCCTGTCACTACAGCGAGAAGGCCAGAATGAGACACAGATTATACCAAATAAATGAGCGACATTGTTTATTTGGGAGTAATTTGTGCACCTAGGGGGGTGGCGGCAATGATGCTGAGTGGATAAAAGATGGAGTGTGCAGCCTCCGAGGCCATTTCAGATACAGTATCAGAAACGGCGGCAAATGAGGGAAAGGGTGATCCTGAATGAGGACACAATGGAGGCATGGCTGGGATCAAGGAAATCTAAATAACAGGGAGAGATGCAGAGGTAATATCTTATCAGGGAGCAAGCAAGACGGAAAAGTCAAGGCAGAAAAAAAAAAGCATGGAAACAACAACAACAACAACTCAAGCAAGCAAGACAACGATTAACGCAGATTTAGAGGAGAGGTGTATGAAGACAGACGTCTGATCCTTCACCTACACTTCTCCAGCACTTTATTTTCAACACTTTCCTCTGGCTTGTAAACTTATTAGAAACCTATTGGCAGCCTTTTAAATTTCTGCTACCATTTATCTTTATTTACAAGCTGCTGGATATGTCAAGCAGCCTTCATTAGGAAACTGCCTGTCCGTGTTTGAAGCTCTTCAGTTTGGCCTGCTGTCGTTAATCCAAATGACAGAGTGTGTTTTCACTTTGCAGCCCTGGCGGCCACACAGCGAACTGAGAGTCCAGCACTCAATCATGGCAGAACCACAGTAAGCGATGGGAAATTAGCAGAGACTCGCAGCACATTAGAGTCATTAAATCCCTCCATCCTGCACTCCTTTGCCCCATCCCTCTTTTACCACGTCTGGTCATCAGGACGCAGCGTTGGTCAGTCGGGACCAGGATTACCGTTTGGCACCATAGCAACAACAGGTTGGAAAACCATATAGGCTGTAATAACTGTATTGGGCCTAACTTATTTGGATTTATTTGTCATTAAAAAGCACCACAATCACCACCACAAAACAAGACGCCCCTTTGTGGACAATAATACATTTAATCTTATTCTTTGTTGACATTTGTGCAGTTACCACAATTCAAAAAACAGTAAAAGTGAGTTCAGCTGCTCTTTTAAAAAGACGATACTGCCTGTATCCACTGCTTTCCTTGGATTTCATTAGACTCTCATTGCTTCAAATGCATTACAGTATCACAAAGGATAAAATAAGGAATGAAAAGGAAAGAAAGAAGGAAGATGGGGAAGAAAAAAGGTCACGAAGAAGAAGGGTAGAGATGAGGACGCCGCATGTCTCCAACTCTGAAACAACAGCCAATAAATCACAGAGTGTGGTGCTGCTCGAAGGCGATGCATGGATTATTTCTCAGAGCCACGTTAAGTGGCTGCCAGTTTCTCCCCCCTCCTAAAAAAAAAACAAAAAAAAAAAACCTCCTCCCTTGTGCTCCCTCCTTCTCACTGTCCCCCCTATCTTGTCATGTCACACTGTATTTTCCAGTACATCCTCCCACAGATGTGTGGCAGTGGGTGGAGGGGGGTTATAGATGCGAGAGAAGCCTGCTGCCTGGCCTTGACAAATGAGCTTTCAGGGCAGACGTCGAACGAATGGGAATGAAGATAAATCTGATCTAATGGCTGGATAACAGCCTGCTAGAGCCTGACAGACGCCATCAGCTTACACATTCTTTATGGGAGCGTCCCACCACTGCAGTCGCACAAACACCAAGACGCTGCTGGCAGCGGGAATTTTCTCTCATTGTCTCGACCCTCTCGAGTTCTTTCTCTCTCCAACTTCTGAGTGTCCTCGGTCTCTGCCTGTCTGCTATTGCTTACAGGTGAATGCAGGTGATAAGCAGGTTAATGCAGAAACTGGATTTAGTTGACACTTGAAGAGAAAAATTTAACAGCTCTAATAAATTTCTGGCTTGCTTCTTTCAGGCAGACATTTCACGTAGAATGTGCGCCTGTTAGACCAAAGGATTTTAATTCCAATATTATACCTTGTGCAAAATAAAATCTCAGCAACTCCCCCCTCTATTTTTGGGCATAATAGATTTTCTTAGAAGTCCACACTTAGTGGGTATTAAATTAGGAAAGCAATAAGTCCCTTAAAGCTTCTGTTGTAAATGTTGTGGAGTGGAAACGTTGGTAAAACACACTAGACTCCGGGGGAAACGATCATAGACTGAGTGGGTTAGAGAGGGGAAGTCAGGCTAGGAGCAAATAACAAGTTGGCTCATCGTTAAGTTCCTGTGTGTCACACTCTGACTGCACCTAGCTGTTCTCCACAAGAGAGAGACAAGCAGGAGGAAGAGCAATAAGGAAACAATCACAGCGAGTCACTCTGATCTATAGCAGCTATCCATCCAAGCAGCTTAACACATTTAAACTTGCGTGTAAAAAGAAAAAAGTGCAGATTGGTAGATTTGTTTGAAGCCAGATTGTCATTGTGATGACGTCATTGCCTGCAGTTTTCACAAAATCTTGTTGTGAAATATTTTTGCTTGATCACTAAAAATTCTACCTGCTTTGACATTTTGTTGTCTAATGCAATTTTAAATTGTGGCTTAAAGGCCCATCTCCTTTTTGTATATTAAATTACAGCCCGTGTATTAGTGACAAAATAGAAAATAAAAAAGTATTGGGTGGCACTGTTCACTTCCTTCAGCTGCAGCAGCGTCTGACGGTGTGTTGACAGAGGTGTTTTAGCTGTGTTTTTCTCTCACCCATCTCACACACATCTGACAGAACAATTGCACTCCTGTTTTAACCTGTTGCCTGGCTGGAGGGTTTGATTGATAAAATAATATTTGGACAACTGAAAAAATACCTTCTTGGTAAACATGCCACAAGAATAGCTGTGATTGGTTTAAATGGCTTAAACCTCAAGGACACACACACACACACACACACACACACACACAGATGAGTATTACATCTCCTCAGCTCAGAGTGAGATGGAGATTTTAGATGAAACCAGGTGAATAATATAAGATGCAAGTTAACCTATCGACATAGCAGAATTAGATGTGTGGTATTTTGTATTGTGTTGTGTTAATTTAACAGACTTGCAGTTGTCGGCACAGACCATAAAAAGGTAGCATTTTGAACCTGAGGGCCAAACCGGAACGTCAGTGACGTAGCGGCTCATCCGGCTCACAGCTTACAGGATATTGTAATGTGTGAAGCACATAAAGGAAATGATACATTTCATTTCATGAAGTTCTTTCTTTACCATTTTTGCATGCAAAATGATGAAGAATCAAATCTGAGCCAACAGAGAGAACCTCATGATAACAGCTTTGCTAAATGGCTCGAACTGAATATTGTTCAGTACATCAGGAGCAAGAATTTGCTGAAATTATGAGTCATGTGCATGAAGGTGAAGCTGTGAAAATGGAAAAGTGCTCATAAAAACTGACAAATGTAACCTTGACCTTGAGCACAGTGTGGGTGAAGGCCCATTATGAAATTTTGAGCAATGTAGGAGGAGTTGCAATTCTTGTGCATTATGAATGGATGGACAGCTAACTGATGCCTCACCATGGCGTGAGTTCATTGGTCTTTCTGTGGATGTATTGGGAGTGTGTTAAATAAAGTAATGGTTCAATTTAATACAATTTTGATCATGGAGCACCAGTTCACCAAAACAGCACTTTATATTGTAAGGCAACAACCCTGCAGCATTAGAGAAAAACACCAATATTCAGATGAGCCCATCTAAACACACTTGGTGAGAGTGGGGACGAAGAACTCCACTTAAAGAGGAAGAGACAGGCTGAAGAACCAGGCCAGGGGAGGGGCCTGCCATGACAAGGGGAAAGAGAACAGAGAAAAGAGGAGCATCGAGAGGTAATCAACAAACTATAGGACAGAGTACACATAGGCGAACTACACGCCCACAATAACGGTATCACATGAAAACTGCAAAAGAGGGAAGTGGAGGAGAGGTGCTCAGTGAATCATGGGAAGTCCCCACAGCAGCCTGAGCATAGCTATAGCACTTTGGTTTGGAGTTTACTTACCAAGCTAAAACTATAAGATTCAATCAAAAGGAAAGTTTTATGCTTAATATTCATAAAAGTAACAAATCTACCACACAGGTCTAACTGCCACCGCTTCTGTTAGTCACTCGGAAAAAGAACCTAATAAACAGTCATTAGCACCTACTGAGACAAAGAATCATATTTGGCTGCTATTGCATCATAGTGCAGAAGTTCAGGTCGTGCAGCTGATTCGGGGCAGCACTAGGGTAGGCCTTTCATGGCTAAGCCTGAAGATTACCCTCTTTGAACAAGACGATTTCAGTTGGCAGAATGTAGTGGGATACCGCCCCTGCTCTGCTCAGCTCCAATCTGTGGATCTCTGCCTTTGATGTGCTCAAATCCACAACGGGGTTAGAGGTAGTGGCAACCTTTGCTTGACCTTTCACATTCAACTTGACTGTACTATACACAAAAAGATGAAAAAAAAAATGTTCTGACTGTTGTGTTACATACCCACAGTAACTCCAATAACTGCTACATTGATTCTGAGAACTAGACGAAGATTTGCTAATCTTTTTGTATCACTGTGTCCTCTTCTGAACCCACAGAGTTTAGACACAGCATCTAAAAAAGGCAAAAACTTTTCACCGCCTATCCCAGCTGCCATAACTTGAATATCATTCTGGGAAAGAAGAAGAAACACCTCCTAGGAGCCTCCTAGGAGATGTTTCTTCCACTGTGAAGGTTCTTTGGTCTCTGGGTCTTAACCAGTGATGCCAGTTGTGCTGACCCTCGACATGAAGGCTGTATGTATGGATCACTATACCGCACGTAACACATGTCCCGATGTTCACTAAGACACAGAATCCTGATCCGGGCACCTGTGTAAGTGTATGACCGTGCTGTGCTCCACTCGTGCACAGCAGGATCAGTCTCAGAACTTTCTGATCGCACCTTGTAGGTAAACTAAAGTACGGTGAACAGCCTGCCATGTGAAATAATCCCATTTCATAAACATGCAAAACCTGGCTAAATTACACCCATTCAAAAGCCATGAATACTGAATACCTAGCATTTTGCAGACAGCCTAGGGTATACAAAGGGGGGCATCCAACTTTCCATATCCCCCATTTCATGCCAGTGTGAATACCCATGGCCTCCTTATGGCTCGAATCCTGCGGTTCACTACAAGTGACTGGGAGAGGATCGGCTGAGGAAATTGCACTGCTCCTCATTGGTTTCAAGCGTGAATTCCCCAGACTAAATTGTCAAAGTCTGGGGGTCTGAGATGGGAAAGTAGATGAGTCAACAGGCAGTAATGAGGCCTTATTTACCCAGCTGGTCGGGGGAAATGCTGGGACAGTACCAAGGAAGCCCCCTTAACTCACCCAGCTGGACCCTGAGGCCTACAGCCAAAACCACATACTCAACCCCTCCCCTGCTACCCCTTTGAATAGTGGTCTATGAAATTCAAAAGGCAATAACATTAAACAGACATACCAGTGGTTTCCATTTGGGACATACAGTGGTGGGAAAGAAACAACAAGGGCAAGAACACAGAAGAGCAAAAAATATGCATGTAAGACAGCTGGCCTTCTATACATGGAAGTGCTGGGAATCATTTAGACCAACACAAATAAAAATGACTCAACAGTGTACTGTGTACAGAGGGAAACAGAGATATAAATCCGAATGAGAGGAGACAAAAGATGGGAGAATGAGGGACAGGAAGACTTACTACTTCTCCCAGGGAGGCGGCCAGCATGTGAGTGACAGGTGCCACATGTGGTAATGCAAACACTCCACCGGCGCCGAGAAGAGACTTTGTGTATTCGTAGGTGACAAAGAAAGCAGCGGCTGAAACCAAGCAGAACCACAGGCGTTTAAGGCCCATTAGTCAACCAGCATAGAGCAATTAATATCCCTCACTACCACTGACAGGGGAGAAACTGAGGTGTCAGTGTGTGTGTGAGTGTGTGTGTGTGTGTGTGTGTGTGTGCCTGTCTGCACTTAGAACAGATGTAAAAGCAGAGAAGGTTAACACTTCAAATACCAATGCTTCTATTTACACTCTACAGTACTCAAATAAAGAGATTATTAAGTTGTTGTTATTCTTACTTCTTCAAGTCAAGGGTCTTTTGAAATGGTAAACTGACTTTAAAAATGTGCAGAGAGAACATTTGTTTTTGGAACCATCCTTTCCTGAAACTGATGCAGTTTGAGGTATCTCGGCGCGATCACCCTGCAGATGACTGGCCCCCGTCTCAAACACTCACCATGACTAAGATATTGAACTACAGTGCAATTCAAAGTTCCCTATTTAATGATACAGAATTCATACATAGTTGAATCGATCTCTGCAAGGTGCCCAGTCTATGAGGCAGTGAAAGAACTGCAAACTATAACATTTCCTCCACCACTCCCCACAGTATGTATGGAAGCTCTCCTAACTACTCCACCTACAGAAGCCTTTTTTATAGTGGAATCATTCATTTAAAATCATTTTGATGTATATATATATATATATATTTTTTTTTTTTATTATTATTATTTTTTGCCACATTAATCTTGGAAAATGGCACTAAAAAT
>JAVDPK010002565.1:670636-684064 GCA_034780415.1 Cichlasoma orientale | reverse complement strand
CTGGTGTGTGTGTGTGTGTGTGTGTGTGTGTGTGTGTGTGTGTGTGTGTTTTGTGCTCGCGCTCAAATTTGTGTGTGACTCCCATACTCCATGCAGGCGTCTCTATCACCTCTGTTGGTCAATGAAGATAGAGGAGCTGCATTACAATAAAATATGCACAAACATGCTTATCAATCCAGTCGTATCTGTTCTGTCTGTGGGGCCTCATACAAATATGGATCTGTTCTGACGTGGCCCCTGTCACACTGACATTTGATTCGTCCCTTCATGAGATTAAACTCTGGCACTTTTAGTCACAAAACTCATGAAGGAGACCGATTATCTGAGCCCAGCAGGAGAGATGACACTTTGACGTCATCACGGCCTTCTCTTCTCACCACATTCACCTTCAGGTTACATTGAGAAACTTTGCGAGGGTCTAGAAATTAGAGTACCACCCAAACTGTGATCGTGATCAACTCCTCACCCGGTTTCAGACAGTGATTATGATTCAGCAACATAAATGTTACATCAGATTGTCCTCTGCCTGCGAATGATGACCTTTAAATAGCACAGAGTGAGCGCTAAGGGACAAGCTAACCTTTAGTTTTGAGTAACATCTGGACAGCTTGGGCTGCTCTACTGCAGTATCAGAGTGCCACCTAGTGGCCAAATGGCTCACTGAACGTGCTCTCTGGCTGTAACCTGAATGATATTTGATTACTCAGTGTAACCATCTGCAGTTAGCAGTTATTTTATCCTCTAAAATACGCAATTTAGCTCACATTTTGATAAATAATTGCATAATATTACTCAAGGGCAAATTCAGATATTACAGTAAAATGTGTCTAATCTGATTGAAACCCTCTTTTGAAGTCAAAATATCATGTAGCTCCATTATACCTGCATGTATAATTCATATTATTTCAATTTATCAGCTGTTGAGCATTATGTATTGTGCCTTTTCCCTCTTCAACACATGGGAACGCTTCCATCAAACTCGTGATAGGAGAAGTCTTTTGGGACCAGTGTACTGGATTGTGTGATAATAACCAATTAACATGCTAATTTCACCATGCATCACTGCAATAATTGCCTCCATCAATATAATTGAGACAGTGCAGCCTTCATCTGTAGAACTAGATTTTTTTTTTCTTTTAAATGCCCATTATGATTCATAATGGATGGCACGGGGAAGGGGCCGATAGCACAACACACCGTGAGTGATTGTCTTTGTTCTTTGGAGGAATTAGTAAATCTAGGATTCCCATCATTAAAATAAAAAAGTGCCAACTGTGACTTCCTCACTGTTTTCTGGTTCTCGCACACAAAAACTATATGACCTTTTTTTCTATGTTTTCATATGAACAAACTTCTCTGAGCTGAACCGGCAGCCTGTGACCTCCCCACAGAAGCCCTTTGCCTTCCTGTTTCTTGTAAAGCATTATAATAGAAAAATGTAAAGAGGTTAAACACATAATGCAGACTTAAAGAAATACAACTAGCGTGAGTGTGTGAGGAAAAGTGCTATGCTTTAAAGGGCTGTATGAACCTGTGAGAGCTTCAAGGGCTTTGGTCAGTAAGACTGGACAAGATTTACAATATCAATAAAGTTTAGCTTGTTTGAATCCAGGAAAGAAAGCTGTGAAAGTTAACAGACGTATCAATATCACAACTCTATGATTAAGATATGGGAGAATCCGATGGATTATATTCGAGTATTTCATTAAATTAATGTTGAAAAGACAGTTTAAAATTTTATTCTTTCAGCTACAACCTTGGTGGTGTTTATCTGTCTGAGAGCAAGTAAAGAATAAACATAAAAACAATTCAAATGTAGGCTTAGTCACATTGGCTTAGTCTATGTGCATGTTTGATTTAAGCACAAGAAGTACAAATATAGTACAATAATGTAGCTGCTCTGTTTTAGGTTAATATGTTAATGCTTATAGAACAATAAAATTGTTGTAAAAATAGTTTTCAGCGAACAGGAAAAAAAAAAACTATATATCTATAAATAAAACGCCCTCCTACTATCTGCACGCACAGGTCTGAGTGATCGTCCAAGAATGGTAACGTTATTTTTCCAGAGAATTGATTGGTTATAAGTGGTGCTGATTTCTTACTTGTTGATCTTTAACGTGCCCTGGGGCAGCAAGGTTACCATGGCGATATATGAAGTGATCCACCTTTGTAGTACAGAAAATCCAGGGTTAATCCTGAAGTTACGCGGATCAGGCAAAATCCTGCTTCGTAGTACCAGCCTCTGCTAATATCACAGTTCATATAAATCCATGATCATAGCCTCTTTTCTGCAGTGGTTGACCTCCACATGAAAGAGGTGAGCTTCAGTATACTGTGGTTCATCATCATTGATGAAGATCCCAAACAGAACGGGTCTTACTCACTGACAAACTCCTGCTCCTTGTGAGTAGGAATCAAACACCCACTTTACTGCAACACAAGATCAGCATGTTTGCTTCATGTTTGCAATTTATCTAGAAAATTATAAGCTGCAGCCTCAAGTGTTGTAATGCAAACAGAGTGCTTTTTTTCTTCCTGGTTTGAAAGACACCAGATCAATAGATGATGGATAAATGGAAGTGTAAATGCTGCTCCAGGCGTCCACATTTTCCCAAACTTTTTGAATGACTTTTTAATTTTTTTTAATTTTAGACAAGCTCCTGGTCCAATTTTAATTGACTGAGATCAGCTTAATTTCAATGGTTATCAATCAAAAGGGACAATCACTACCATCCCATGGGCACAAAAATCCTTCTAACATAATGGTTATTGTCCCAGCATCCATGATGCCTGAAAGCCTTGCCAATTAAAAAAAATGCATCAAAAATACAAATACAGCACTCTTACAGTTTACTGCAGCAACACATACACTGTATTTGCAATGCAATGCAAAGAACAACATACGTATGGCCACCTACCTTCACTGAGCAAAGAGTTTACATGTCTAAACCCCAAATCAGTGTCACACATCAGAAAGCCTCAGCATAGAGAGCAAAGAGCGTGGCAGAGGGAGCAGCTTCTGGGGGGCTTCAAAACTGATAAGGAGCTCAACAGACCTGGAAACCTGGATCCTGGATTGTGCTGTCCTGATAGGAGTGGGAGGAGGAGTTCCATCCTGATTGCTGGCCCATCACAGGGCTAACATTAACCACACAAAGACCAAGATGAACCAGGAATGTTCAAACCATGAACCTTTGTGCTGTGAACCAGTGAAAATGTAACTCTCAATTAATAACTAGATCATGTAGTAACCTTTGAAATTTGTCTTGTGACCCTTTTGATAAGAGATATCCATGGGTGGTGTTTAAACATACAGCACATCAATTAGATACATCATATACATCAGACACAGGGGATGCGCAAGTGTGGAATCAGTTTGTTTTATAGTGTAAAGAAGACTTCTTACTTCAGTTCATTTTGCTACCCCACTTTTGAATAAGTGAGGATTTTAAATGCAGGACTTTGACATGTAACAAACTTCTTCTTCCAGCACCGTGACTCACCTTTCTGCCACACTGACAGATGATGGACCGACTGTGTAACTGACAATTAGAGACCTATTTCCGCTCCGTTATTGAATCCAGCCATTTGAAATCACGACTCGAGGCCATGATTCACTTTGTTGAACTGCGCATGTAATTGCATGGCAATAGTATTATTAACTCTACTGAACAAGGCGAGGCCCCATTACCTTAAACAGCTTGTTTGCAAGCATCACAAATTAGTGTTAATGGCTTGGACAGTAAACATGGCTAATTACGCTCTAACAGTAAATTTCCTCATTTCTTTAACTGAGGGACTGCCATATGTCTTTCCATCCTAATTGGTCCCCTCATCATCTCCCATCTTAGGAAACTGCTGCCATGTAATTTTCCCAGTGGTAATGTTCCCAGACGCCTGCAGGCCTACTGAAAATGACTTCCATGATGTCTTCAGTGATTACTGAATATGCTCGGCACTTTGCTATGGTTGGGTGGCAGCAATCAACACAAGAGGCGTTGGATACATTAGAAGTGGCTGTTGATGGTATAACTGTGCATGGCAATATTAATGATATCTTGGGGAGGTTATTGGGTGAAACTATTAATAGTCTGCCTTTCTTTGAAATTTTCAATGTTAAAATCATTAAGTCACTCTTCACAAGTAAAGGGCTCACTTCTCAATCTCAGGGATTTTACACAAGACCTTTTTTAAAACTGCAACTTTCCAACTTTCCGTCATTTTTCCAACATTTTTGCTTTACCGGATCATTTTTGGAGGTCCCTTACGGTGTTTGTGAGATGCAGTTCATAAAGGTACCAGCAGGGAGGGCCCACGTCATTCTGTTGTGATGTTGAATCCGCGCAGGGCGAACGAGGGTGTTTGACTGCAGGCCATGTTAAAACATGTTGTTCCTCAGGCTGTTGATCCTCTTGACACCTATGCATCATGCATTACCCCACAAACTTTCTCCCGCTCTCAAACACAGTGCCCATGCAAAACACTCACTTTTCTGTGAGCGGAAAACAGGCCTCGATCCAGTTTCCGGCTCAGCCTGGCCTTTTCTTGATCTACTTCAATCAATAGTCATAAATCTTCATGTCAGTCATTGGAGTCCCTTGAGCAGAGGGATGAATGAAGATCTATTTTTCTAGTTGAAGAGAGGAGAGGACTCCTGTCCTGAACACACACGCATACACGCAGATGTTAGGAAAACAAATCATAACTGAAGATTTACAGCCATCTGCCAGAATCAAAAGTTGATGTAAGGACAGACAATAAAATCATAATCCAGAAGCTGACCTGAGGAAGAAGAATTAAAAGATCTAAATACAATAAATCAACAAGGATGGAAAAGTTTCCCAAGAGAGTGAAATGAAGGGAGAGGTAAATGGAAGGAGCAGAAAAGCATCAGCAGAAAAGCAATAAAAGGTGAGATAAAAAACAAGATCAAATTTCTTAAAAAGCTGCTGCAGGAGCAGAAAGAGTAAAAAAAGTTGGCTTAAAGTTGTGAAGGATGGGGAGTGATTTTTCATGCCGTGCCTGTGGCTAATGGAGTCAGATAATGGCTTGTCCCTGCTTTCATCTCAGCTCCAGGTTGTTTAATTAGATCAAAAGCTGATAAATGAGTCTCGACTTTCAAATGAGCTCCTGAAAGGGTTGGAGGTGGAGAGATCTCTATCCACGCTGATAACAAAGTTGGGTCGAATCTGCAATTGATCAGGGACTCTGCAGAAAACTGGGAAGGGTCTGTTTACAAACACACGTGCCCTCATCCACACACACACACACACACACACACACACACACACACACAGAAACCTGAAGCGCATTCATGCAAAATGTGATCCTGCACAGCTGATGCTATGTTTGCAGGTACATTGTATGTGTGCCGCTGCATGGGGCACAGTCATCTTTTCACCATAGTGTTCAAACTGTAGGCCTTTATCTATACACGCAAGTTTCATGGACATTTTTCCTTGGGGCCTGAGCATTACATCATAATACCACAGGCATTTAATCTGCCTCTCTTGCTCCGTTCACCTCTCATCTCTGCTTGTCTCTACCATGGGTCTAATCCTCTGTGACTAATAGGCTGGATATGAGGATTATTTTATACCTGCAAGAGCCACAGTAAAAGAGAGATGGGGGGAGAGATGAATGGATATGTAAAGAGCTGATCTTTTAATGGCATGACAGAGCTGTCACCGTCCTGCTCCCGAGTTTGAGAGTCATTCTGAGCGTTCACACGCTGAAATAAAGTCTGAAAGCCAAAACGGATTCGTGGCTCAGTAAAAAGCGTCTCTCCTCCACTGCTAAATTTCTCAGACTTTTACAGTATGAGTTGCAGGGACTGACTTTGAGCTACAGTCACACCAATGAAGACATAAGTGCAGTGAGACATTTCAGCGTATGAGGAGATTAATCTCTTTGATCTCTGATCCACTCTCCTTCAAGGCTTCATGCTTAATTTAAAGTATCTTAAATACTTAGGGTGTACTTCATATTTCTGTTCTTTTTGATATTAAGAAAGTCAGGCATGATATGTAAAACTCGTGGCAGCCACACACTTGTGGCAAACACACGCTAAATGGCTAAAACACGTCTACTACCATGCTGCTCTCTAATAAACAGGAAACATAGTGATAGAGATTACATTCAGAATACTAGAACAACAGCTGGCAGTATCACATTGTGAAATATAGTTTATACAGCACAGAACTGCAGTATTTTACAATGAGAAACTCTTGTTGTAGATTACAGTGGGTGCATTGTAAACTGACCGTTTCATGCTAGCAAATCCAGCTGCTAAATCTTTAAAGTTGTACTCGGATGCTGTAATTCCGTGAGGTAAAGGCTAAAATCAAAACATTATGTCCTCAAAGACAAAAATACAGGTTAAGCAGATACAGATGCTTACTGTAATTACCATAATTATATTCACGGCCCCTGATCTCTGGTCTTTCATCTCTGAGTTGCTTTGGAGTTTTTGTGCTTCTTGTTAAAAGTTTTCTGTTCCTCCTCAGTGTTGTTCTAGTTTGGATTATTGATAAGTTGAAGTTTTTGATTCCAGTTTAGATTTCATTACCACCCTAGTCATCTTGAGTATTAGTTCTTGGCATTTGAGTTCAGTATTTGTGAAGTTTTGGACTGATTTTGGTTTCTTGTGGTCTTTACTGCTTTATTTTCCCAGGAAGAAGTTTCTGTTTTGCAGTCCTGTGTTTTGGAATTTATCGATATCTTAGCAAGATGAGTTCTAGTCTTAATGGATTATTGAAGTTCTAGTTACTGTCTAGGTTTCACAAAGTTGAATATGCTTGATTATATGATTTAATATTCTTGTAATAGATATGATTTCTCTGACTTTATTTAGCTTCAGTTTCCATTTAGAGTTGGTTATTTCCTAAATGTTTAGTATCGGTTCCTTCCTGTCTCATCGTCCTGTGTTTATGCCGTGCTCCACTGTCTCTGAAATGTCCAGTGAGTCTTGTCTGTTTAGTATTTGTCTTTAGGTTACTTTCTGTTTTATTTTGAAGGTTGGTTTTCCTTCATGCCTTGGTCAGTTTTACTTCCTTCTTTGTGACGGTCCTCATTGTCTTCACCCATGCCTCAGTCCCCTCCTGTTTCCCAATCAGCCCTCGGTGTATAAATAGTCCTGTCTCTCTCGTTCTCCTTGTCAGATTGTCTGTTATCTTTCCTAGTTGTCTTTTCTCCTTGTAACTATCTGGATGTTGTGCTGTCTTTGCCTTCTGGACCGTTTCAAGTTTATCATAAGCTTTAATAAAGCAGCTCGCCTTTTGTTAATCTGCATGTGTGACCTGCATTTGGGTCCTAACTCTACAAATGATGACCAATTAGTACAAAGAGTACAGTTGGAGTCAGTGGGAATGCCGTTAGTTTGGCAGGCATAAACTTGTGTTGGACAAATATAAAGCAGAAAATTTGCTGAACCTGTACAAATTTAAAATGATCCAGCAGTTACTGCAGTGTGTCAGTCTGAGCCAAAGTGTTGGATCATTCACAAAGCTGACATTGCTTCTCCATCAGCCACGGCTAAAAACCTGATCTAACGAAGCGTTCTATACATTCACACAACTGCTGTCATCTCTCATGTGGAGGAATTCCTCACAGAGTGCAGCACCACATCGCTGGGTGTCCGTTTTTGCATACTCCAACTAATTTGAATATTTAAAGGCACCAAGCTTGCTGGCCAAAGCTTTCTCATGCTCTCTCCATATGGTTCCCTCCTTGGATTTCAAGAGTATTAGCTTGTTAAGGCTGCATCAGTGGATAACCAGATTGTGCAAAGAATGAGCCAGTAAACCTTTACATCTCAGACTGATGGGGTACAAAAACGCTAATCTTATTAAACAACTTCCATAGTAAATATATGCAGTGATCCTCCCTTGACTGGTTCACATTGTAATCCTGTCAAAAGGCTGTGGACAAAGAGGGGAATGTGGTCGTCTTTCAGTAGTCTCTCAGAAAGCATTGTCCCACAAAGATTCACTAATGTAATTCCACTTGAGAGGGGTGTTGGCAGGGTTTGGAATAACTTGTCTTCGAATCGAGGCATCATAACGGTCATTGGATTGGAGTGGAACCCCCGCCAGAGAGCATATACGAGGAAGAAACAACACTGAATTTATTCTACATGAGTGCACAGGTTTTGGATTTCTATCTCATTCTTGCACTGACATAACCACCAGGATTGGGTTACACTAGCTGTTCATGAATCCAAATCCAAGTTTTCCCATAATTTCTTCTTAAAGTACCTCAGCTACTTTTACTACTATTACTGAACTGGGTTGAACCATTCCATCTAAGGAATGTCTTGGCTGGTAAACGCTTAATGTGTACACTAGTTGCTAAAAAGATCCCGTTTGTTAAATCAGCTCAAGCTCTCCGTGATAACTCAGTGGTAACACTGTTGACTTGAAGATATCCCATGGGATAATGGCTCTGCTCTGACACAATGAACACCAATACTAAACTAATTAGACTCTCAAGATGAGATGTTTTATCAGAATTTGACAACACAGAATATTAGTATTAAAAGCATTAAAAGACATAACCAAGACTGTCCTTAATACATGCTTTTCTTCCACCCAGACTATTAACTCTTGTAATATTGTGCATTCGAAACTCTCTCAGGCCTCTAAGCTGTTTATCCACCAAATTTCATTCCCAAGTAATTCATTAGGCCTTGTGTTTACGCTATAGTTTGTTTGTCTTCAATCCTGCCTCTTGTTCCTCAAGCATCCAGACTGTGTGACTGTCTCTCTCTTTCACACTCTCTTTTCTTGCCTTTACTCCCTTTCTTGTTGTGTTTCCTTTTATCAGCGTTTCACTGTACATTACCACCTATCGTAGTGGGACCTCTCCCTCTGCCCCACCTCTTTCCAGCTGTTTTAGGTCCTGATCTTTGTGCTCTAGAAGATTCAGCTTTTCTTCTTGTTTCTCCATCTCTCTTCTGTGAATATTGTTCTCTCTGTTTTGGTAAGCTTGTTGCCTTTCTCCTGTAAGTATATATGCTCATAATTTAAAGTAATTCTGTGCTTGATTTTCACCAAACATGGTGCTGTGCCTTATGGCCAAACATCTTCACTTTGGCTTCGCCTGCCCAAAGGACATTGTTCCAGAAGTCTTGTGGTTTGTTCAGAGGCAACTTTGCAAACCTAAGCCGTGCCGCCATGTTCTTTTTAGAGAGAAGAGGCCTTCTCCTGGCAACCCTTCTAAAGAAGCCATATTTGTTCAGTCTTTGAATTGTACTGTTATGCTAGTGTAACATTTAACATACTACCTGAAGCCTGCAGCTTTAGAGATGTAGCTTCTGGGCTTTTTTGCCGTTTCTCTGAGAATTGCACAGTCTGACCTTGGGGTGCTGTCTTGAATGACTTCTAGTTGTTTGGAAATGGGCTCAAAAGCCTTCTGAGACTGATGGGCAGCAATAGTTGTTTCTGTAAGATCACTGCGGATGTCTTTCCTCCTTGGCATTGTGTTAAGATGCACCTGAATGCTCCAGGACAGCAAACTGCCCAAAATTCTGCTTTTTTAGAAGTGCTCACGCTTGCTGATGATCAATTAATCAACTGCATTTGATTGCTGCTTACCCTCTTAATTTCTATGGCGGCAGCAAGGATGTACCACAGAATATAAACCAATATATTCTGTGGGGTATACTTTTTCACACAGCAATTCTGCATTTTGGCTTAGTTTTTAAAAAAAATAAATAATGATATGGTGTAATAAAATGTGTTGTTCATCTGACTTTGTATTTAAATCATTTTTAAGTCCTGCTAGACCAGATGGTTTTTAATCATGTCCTGATACATAAAACTTGAGCAACAAAGGTGTGAGATGTAGTGCTACACGAGCAAAAGCTAAAGCAGGAACTGTTGCATTGCAGGCTTCTACATAACCGCCTACAGTAAAATAGCAGCATTAGATAGTCAGACAATATCACAGTCTTTTATAAATATTGGTATGACTTGGCTCTGAATACACAAGAAATTTTATTAGCAGCTTTAGGAGTATTTTCTCTTCACAGCTTAATGAAACACTAATATTAACTTCTATGCCATGTAGGATAATGCAGCAGTTACACCTGAAAGTTGCTCTAGTCTGTGTAGTGCAACATAATAATGAGAAATGCCCAGCCAATACGTTCCTCATAACGAGGACGCTCTTGAACTTATAAACAGCTACTACAGCTGGCTGCTGAATTATAAATGAACACACTGCGGCAGTGTCCACATAAGGGGCCCAGCAGAGTCTTAACATTTTTATCTAATAATGTATAGATAACACTCTGTATGACCCCTGTAATAAAACTGTTTTTCAGGCCACAGGGGAGCTGCTCCGCTTCTGTGAGCATCCGTGATGATGACCAGTTTCGCAGCAAACTCGGCCCACCGGGACCTCATTTACTCAGGGTTTCCATCAACCCCTGGGACTATCAATTGCGCCTCCCACTCATCTCCCTTACATAACTGCTGTTCACAAAATGAACAGCACACCGCATTCTGTTTACTTGTTCAACCTGTCTGGTCACATCTGGGTGCAAACCTCTTTTTGGTTAATGGTGGGTATTTTTTATAGGATCCACACGCATAAAAACAGATGCACTCGTTTAGGGATGTAAATTGACTATTCTTAATAGCTGGGAAACCACCACACACACACACACGTGTGCATATGCGCGCACATGCATACACACACAGCTGAGCTCAGTGCTAGTCAGCATTAGCTATTGGTTCAGCTGATGCCCTCCTACATGTACAGTAGGCATATCTCACTCAGGGTGCTGCAGTAAAGCCGTTTCTGCCAATCATTTTCTGTGCATCTGCAAGCTGTTTTGCAACCCACCTCAGCTCCTCCTTTCATGCAGTTTCTGGCTTAATCAGTGGCATTTCTGTTGCTGTTGGTGTCTGCGCTGCTCTGTGGGGCTTCACTGCTGCTCTCCCCACCCCTGGCCTTCTATGTACACATGTAGAAGGTCCCAGTGGAAGGACATGCTGCCAAATATAAATGGGTTTGGATGGAAATAACTTTTTATTTGAATATAGCTCTTCTGACTGAAATTTTATGGGTTGTGTTATTTTATTCCCTTGAGGAAGACAAGTCACCTGAGTAACTGTATAAAGAAAAATTTGGTCCCCACAACAGGAGTAATATGCCGACCATGACGCAGTATTTCAGTACCACTATCTTGATTGAAAGACACAGTTCACACATGGTAACTCTTTCACACACACACACACCCATTGCATGCCTGTTGTTTGCCTTCTGCTGCCTCCACCCTTTTGCTCACTTTAAGGTGGAGTGCATGAGGAAAATCACTCATTTGCACATTTGTTGAGCAGCCACTTTGATGTGACAGTGGGAGGATGGGGCTAAAAGAGGAAGAAAGAGAAGTAATAAATCAAGTAGAAGTAGATGAGAGATGTGAGTGCTGACCACTCACGTAGAGAAATGTAGAGAGCAGAAAGACGCTGCCAAAAGGTTATTAGATAAACTACATAATCTCAGGTCACATCCCCCGTGACACAGTGTAAGCCTCACAGAGCAGAGTGGTATTAAAACTAGTTTATGAGCATGTTTCTGCAGATCGATATGTGTAAGCTGCGGTGATGAGGGGACCGAGTGCAAAGGCATCAGTGAGACTGTTGTTTTGTCTTGAGGCATCATCAACAGCCTCGTGGTAAGGCTCCCGACAGGTTATACTGGAGTTAAGCATTCTTCATTTTTTTATCTAGAAGTCTTAAAGATGGGGTGCTGCTGGAGCTTCTTGGGTTATGGGAAGCATTTTATAGGAAAACTAAAGAGGCTGTTAATCCCAGTCCAAAAAACTTAGCTCAAAGACTCCAAAATGTTCTGTGAGTTAGAGAAGTTTGAAAAAAAAAAATCCCTCTAAGCCACAGCGACAACCTCACAGCCTTCATGCCTTGTACAAAAGTTTCAAAAAATGGTATTCCAGCTAGATATTCTGTAATATTGTTGAATAAAGCACTTTCCTTCCTTCCCATATATAAGAGGCCAAACATGAATGACCTCAGGTCATGCCAAAATATTTTCAGCACAGCTGCGAATTTACTTCAACTGCTGAAAATCTTCCCATAGGGTCAAACAGCACCGTCTTTCGCTGACCTTGTTATTTTTCCTGTCCTGTTCATACTGTTTTCCTTCTCTGAAAGATGCCTGTAAAGTGCACCAGAGGCCACAGTATCTTAAACTAATGTGTGTAACTTACTCTTTTTCTAACAGTTCATTTTCAGCTGCCCTGGTACACACTATTGCACGTCACCTCCGTGTAAAAGTCACGCTTGACTAAAACTTCACACCCAGTCTTAGTGGGACAAAAGTCATTTAAAGATCCCCTCTAGACATGTTCAGAAATACTTAGCGCTCTGACAGAATGGCCATTAAAAAGAATCTGTTTGGGTAGAAATTATTATCCAACTGAAATGTCAAGGATCTATGAATATGCAAATATTTTTTAATTTCAAAAAGTTCAACTGGAGACAATACTGAACATCTGCCCTCTTGCCTGAAGGACCAGCACCGGCTTCCAAGCCACTAAGGCCACTTGAATGTGCATAAACATTTTCAGCACATTATTCTGCACAGGTTGAACATCCAAAGGGAAGCAACTATGATCTCAACTACTATATCAAAGTGAGCGTTCCTTTCAAAACTATGATGCCAGGCTGTGCACGCTCTTCTTCGTTATTGTCCTTTGAAGATAACCAGTCTGTGTGGACTTCTTCCCAAAGGATCCCAAAACTGATAATGAGAGTCCTTCAAGAAATGGCACAATCATGACAACTTGCCTGCAGTGATAATACAGTCTCTCGCATTGTCATGGTAATGAACCTTGACCTGAACAACTCACATTTCAGCACACCGCACTAACACAGACACACGCATCCTGTCTCTGCACATTAATACCGAAGCGCACGCGGACACAAAACCCGTAACCGAGGCTGTCCTCACCCCACGCGCATGTTAAATTACACACCTTTCTATCAGTTCATATAAATGTACAAGCGCACTAACGCACGGACACCCACGCACACACTGTGCGTGTGTGAGTTAGTGCAGCAGCAGTGCCACTTCGGATCACGGGGAACAGTCATTGAAGACCTGGAGTTTTGAAGCCCACGGCAGAGAATGAGCCTCTGGGTGAGGCAGCTTCCTGCTGAGGACAGTAAACGCAGCACAGCGCAGTGTGACCGAGCAGACGATCCCGCTCAACACAGAGAACAACTGAGTCCTCCCAACCCACAGAGCAGCTCACGCTTTGCTGACTGCTCACTGAAATGGATCACTTTGTTTCCAAAGCCATACAAAAAAAGCGTAACAAGACGGTTTTGTGTGTGTGTGTGTGTGTGTGTGTGTGTGTGTGTGTGTGTGTGTGTGTGTGTGTGTGTGTGTGTGTGTGTG
>JAVDPK010002565.1:653698-670536 GCA_034780415.1 Cichlasoma orientale | reverse complement strand
GTGTGTGTGTGTGTGTGTGTGTGTGTGTGTGTGTGTGTGTGTGTGTGTGTGTGTGTGTGTGTGTGTGTGTGCCTGGTGCATGTGCATGACTCTGGTTAGAGAGCATTTCAGTATCGTGTAAACTTTAACGCTTTGAAAAATAGCAAAGCATAAAATATTCACGCTCAGCTGTGTCAAAGTGGACATAAATGGCTTTGAAGCCCCTTTGTGGTGATGTTTAACTGGGTTACATGCCGTCAGAAAAGCGGAAGAAGACGAGGTTCAAAATATCCCACTCACTTTAACACTCTTTTTCTAACTTCTAATTAATTCCAATGAGAACGAGAGGGTCCACAGTGCTTCTTAATTAGATAAGGCTCAGTTTAGGGAACAGGTGAGCGTAGCTTTCTAAATTTGGTAACTACATTTCACCCCTCGTAGCTTGAAAACAACCTTTGCGGCATTTATAGTTTCATTCTTTCTGGAACACAGCGTCTCTGATGAAACATGTCAGTCCCAGTCCCACACTTCCAGCAGTAATAAGAAGTGCTGAAATACTCAGTGTAATAGTTCTGTAATTTTCCAGGCATATGTAAAGAATATTCCTTTTTTTTCTCACCCCCCACCCAAAATATGTTAGAATGCACTGTTTCCATCTGAAACCTCCCGCATGACTTCTTTATTTTCTTTTATGACTGACTGTGTGGATGTATGGCATGGTTTAAAGTCAACATATCTGAAGGCCCTCTTTTGTTGGAGCTCTGTTTTGAATTATTGTTCGCTTCCTGACTGTGCACTTCCCCGCAGTTGAATGTTCTCCCAGGCTAGTTCCCCGTCTCTCCCTGTGAAACCTTATACAGCTTTGACATACAGAATTTTAGCGTAGTTACAGGCAGGCACTCCCAGGTCTTCTGACTCTCACCCCAGCAGCACACAGCCGCTCTCTCAGGGGGACAACTAGTTCAACCTCGACATCTCCTGGACTTCTGCCGAGCTGTCATTCAACATCAGCAGCAGTAGAAACTTTTTATTATTGTTCTGCGTGTCACTCTTTGTACTTTGTTTGTATTTTGTTGTTTTGAAGAAACTTCAGCATTAAATGTATGTGTATTCTAGCCCCGTGTCCTGCATTTGGGTCCAACCCTGCCTGCCACACACAGCTGCTTTATGACAGATAAACCAACTGCCAAAGACAAAGTTATCAATTAGCCACTGAAAGTTCACACCAGAGCTGAACAGAGTTAATATTTAACACTCACACTGTCACACACGCAGTGCAACCTTGAACTTTGAGACGTGCCTAACAGAGGTGACTGTAAGAATCCAAATTTTAGACTCGCTTGAATCAGATGTGTCCTGCCTCCTGTTCACTCCTCTTAGGCAGCGCCCTTTCTAGTAGTGAGATGAAGCCTGATGCAGACTGGTGTGTGCTACAGATGAGAAAGGAAGATTTTGGACGGTATCCTGTCCTAATTCTCACATTATCCAGAGTTAATGTGTGAAACTGGCTCCAAGGAATGCTAAATGGCTCTTCTATAAGGGTTATCATTGTGCTAGATAGCTAATTATGATTGGCCCTTTGATAGCAAAACAAACTGTTTCTATTATTTATCTTGATTAAGGTAGAGTTTAATAGAATAAACAAAGATGTGTCTGCAGCTCCGTGGCCCTCCGTCACCACCTGAATTAATAAGGCGAAGCAAAGTAAATGCTTTAAGTCTCACCAGCATTTTGTAGCTGAAACAGTGTTACATATATTTTGACTAATTGTTCTGTATTGCACAAATGATACAACTAGCGTCTTTTTCCCCCCGAAACTTGCCTCAAAATGCTTGATGACAGACAGCAGGACATTCTTGGCCTAATAATCATCATCAACAGCATACTTTGCCCCAGACAGTGAACCCATGACAACAATCACTTTTTCTCTCTGTAATCAGCGCTGGGTTCAGGCACAAAGCCTGGCTCTGTGTTGAGCTACAGACTGAGGATGGTTTGAGTGCCACACACTGCTACAGGCAGGTCAGCTGAGTGGAGCTGGGGTCGTGTTGGTCCACTGATGCTCGTGTTCATCTGCCTGTATTTATGACTTCTGTTCAGTGAAGTATTTCCCACTTCTATTTATTTATTTGTCTGGAAATCTGTTGGTATTTGCTTGTTCTTCATTGCTGTTGGACAGCAAGGTATTACTTTTGAGTTTTTACGCTTACCAGTGAGTGACCAGCGGAAGTGACAATTTATTTTGAAAGTTACATAGTTATCTTGAGCTTGAGACGGCCACACAGAAAAATGATGAACTTTGTTTCTTTTTATTTTGCACAGAACAGATGGAGCCTTCCTGGATCGGTTTCCAGTGCTGTGGAACAAAGCTTTGTTGTCCGTTTGATGGAGCAGGTCCATTCTGCTTGTGTTAGCGAGAGGGGAACCACCTGCACTCCGACAGAAGGACTCGTATGCTTCCTCCATTAGAGTGTAATAGGCACTCAGGCAAACCTGCTTTGTTCCTCATCCTGAATTCATGCCAGCTTAGGAACCCTTATAACCTGAACACATGTTTTCATTTGTAACTCTGTCTTTCCAGCCAATCCGTCTGCTTCAGTGGAAAAATATTGGGCATATATGCTTTCATAGTGGAGACTCCATTGTTTCAGAAAATGACAACGAGCATCTTGGTCCACCCATAGAAAATGAATATTAGTGACAAACTGTGTGGAAAAAATATAAGGAGTTTTCTTTCAGTGTGCACCGGACTCCACCCAGATTCCACTGGATTCAATCTAAACATAGCAGTAGTGTGGAACAGTCACAACTGACGCGGTGCATATCCCAAGGCCACTAGTAGCTGCCTACCTCTCTTTCCTCGTTGTGCAACATGGTCTTTTGCCATGAAGGACCGCCCAGCAGGGTCAAGCAAACAAAGGAGCACCTGGACACAATAGCAGCCTTGTCTGGCACCGTGTGACAGCATGACAGGTATTTCAAGGCTGACGCCGACAGCAGACTGAAAGAGAGGTCCTTTGGAGTCACTGACACTTGAATAAAATCACAGCCGAGCACAAGCAAAGCCAGTCCCAGCACACAGCCCGTGTGAGAAATGTAAATACATTAGAATCTACTGTCAGTCAAGTGTAGTACTTATTTACTTCTCAGTTCTATGCACAACCAATGCAGCTACATCAGCCTGGCAGGTACACCCCTCTGAAATGCTCTGGGGATTTGTTTTTTAACTTGTTTTGGCTGCTGATCACTCCCAAAGTCAACAATAGATGTGTAAAGAAGGAGTCAAGATTAGAACTTTAATCACTCACTATGACGATTATGAAAACTGACTTGTGTCACATTAAAGAACTTGTTTAGTTACACACAGTAGTATACTTTTCATAGCAGAGAAGTGGGAAGAGCTAGGATTGTCATGGAACAGCTGTGTGGCGGGCAGGATTAGGACCCCAATGCAGGACTCTGAAGACAAGGACTGAACTTAAACTCAGCTTTATTCAGCAGATACTCACAGAGAAGAAATGTACTAAATCCAATCAGGGCTGGACTGGAGCCAGAAAAACGCACAATTGAAGAACCAAGCAGGACCCAAGGAAGCCACAGCGGGAAGGGAGAGCACCACAAAGAACAGAATGACTCAGACAGTATATACACAGGAGGTAATCAGGGAGATAGACAGGGAACACAGCTGAAACTCAGTGGGGAAATGAGACCGTGGAAAGTAAAACTGAACACCAAACACAGGACAAAGACTACCAAAATAAAACAGGAAATACAACTAATACTGGGACCAAGACTATGACATACAAACTTGACACAGAGACAGATGAAAAAACAAACATGGAGACGAGACAGACAGAACAGAATGGGATCACAAAGGGGGAGACGAGATAATCATGGAGACGGGACACAGAGAGACCACAAAAGATGACAGCTAAATATTACATAACCAAGAAGATGAACTAGAATACAAACAGAGACTATAAACAGAGGATATAATAAATGACAAAGGAAAACAGCAACCTAACTAATATTGCAAAAGAGCCAAACTAAAGTAAAAGTGATTCTCAAAAACCAAAAGGAATCACTAAACCCACAGAGAAACACAGAACCCTGAGTCCAAGACCCGGGACCGTGACAGGGATAGAAAACATTTAAACACATTACCAGTGGGCTGAGAACAGCTGTCCCCAAAGTTGTTAATGATACAGCTTCTTTCATTTCCCTTAGCACTAACCGATGAATCATTCAAGCATAAAAAAGGCACCTAACTCAAAGGATGAAGCAGTTTTGTGTCTACACAGACAACTTAGCAAAGAGACAATTTTAAATTGTATTTTTAGGAACTAGCAGCATGTTACAAAACAGTTTGACAGTATAAAATCGTATTTTTGCACCAACAATGTGATTCCCAAAGAGCTATTGGCTGTCTTGGCATGTGTGTAATGTGTCCTTAAAAAATCTGAGGAATGTGGACAAGTGGTTATGAACAGTATTTCTTAAAAAACAGCAAAGCCTTGAACTCTATCAATCATGGATTGGCCTGGATCTCAACATTACTGAAGCAGTGTGGGATCATCTTGACAGAGAACAGAACAAAAGACAGTCAGCATCCAAAGAAGAGCTTTGAATGTCCTTCAAGGAGCCTGGAGAACTCTTCCTGAATACCACTCAAAGAAATTACAAGAAAGCTGCCTCAGAGAGTTCAGGCAGTGTTGAAGAATAAAGGTGCTCACACCAAATATTGACTTTCAAACTTTTTTTCTTGCCTTATATGCTGTGTTTCCATTTATGTTTGAACATTTTTCAATACATCTCTGCACCTATTTCCCATTTTCCTACCACAATATAAGGAAGTCAGGAGTGGCTCAAGACTTTATATGAAATAGATATTAAAAGAATAAAAAGTACAAAGATCAAAATTTCACTTAAAATTAAGTATTTCCCTTTTGTGCCATTTTGGTTGCACGTGAAGACTTATGAGAATGTTTTGTTTGCAATGCGCACTTCATTTACGCGAGCTGATACCACGAAAAATATTCCCTGCAAGGAATCAGTTACTTTAAACTAATTCCACTGATTCTCTGGGCGGCCGTCTTTGGCTGGGATAATTAGAAACATGCTACTGCGCAGAGTAGACAGCAACAAAAGAGGCAGAGAGACAGTGTAAGAGAAGGAGGTGGAGGAGAGCAAATGCCATCTCATGTGGCCGGGTCAAGCAGCTTCAAGTAATCGCATCTGAAATCAGGAGGAAACACAAAACAGTTGCTAAAGGCAAAGAGGAGAGCATAGGGCAAGCTGGGGGGAGTGGGGGCTCATATGGTCCTAACATGAAGCATCTAACAGTGAATACAGCACAGCGCTCCATTCACAATCCCTTTAATTTGCCTTTTTCTTGCATTAATTCATGCTTCTTGTGGTGCATTTGATCAGACTTAGAAATATAGTTGAAAGCTACGTGGATCTTCAATATTGCTCTTCACATATTCCCCACCCATCAGAACATGCACAGTTTCAACTGCAGATGATTGACGGCCCGTACAGCTGCTGCTCTGACCCTAAAACGTCCATTTGACTTGCTTCTGTTTTATTCCAGGCAGTGTGGTTGTTGGGCTGGGATCTGTAGCAGAGCACTAAGAAAAGCTTTGTTCTGCGCAGACTTTGTGTTGAGTTGTTTTGAATTATTCAGTTATGCTTTAACGCGGAGCATGTGACCTAACCCAGTCATGTCCGGCTAATCATCACATATCATCATCAACTCCCCCACACTTTCATGCTGCACTTTCCTTGTGTCTTTATTTCTTTTCTTTCTTTTGACTTCAGGAACACTGTTGTATGAGTGTGCGCGTGCATGAGAAGCACACTGTAAAAATGCTCTGTGTTGCTTAAAAATGCTGCATAAATGCAGACCATTTCCCATTTAGCATTTGAGTGACGTTCACTTTCAGAAGACGTGAGGGTTTGCATGATTTTGAAGTTCAGTGGTGCTGCCCACAGAGTCATGCTAACAATATAACAGCTCAAACTAAGTGTAGTGTTACCAAATGCAACTGCGAGTAGCATCAGTGACAGCGTTTACTGTCTGGATAATGGCAACATAATGTAACCAGAGAGAAATAGAACCATATGTGCTTTGGCAAGGAATACATATATCTGTTTCTAAATGAGAAATTTTAGAGCAACAAGCAAAACTTCTTCATCTTAATGGAAATGTGCATGTTGTCTTCATTTAGATCCAGTCAGTCTCTCTTCCTAAGGCCCCAAATATACAGATAAAAAAAAGATACTTAACGCTGCTCAGCTGCCAGTCCAAAAAAAAAGAAAAAAAGAGAGATGATCCTCTCTGGGTTCCCACTGACAGGAAGAGCTTTGGAGGGCAATACAGAGTGCCACTGACATGATGACCCATATGGCATACGTCTGAAGGCATCATCAGAGCAGGCGGTAGTGTTTGGGAGACGTGCTGAGAGCTACAAGTTAACAGTGACTGGAGGTTCTCGTATTCAGGGTGTATAAGAGAAAACTCATTAGTAGACGAGAGCATGCAGAGGTGTATTTGTTATGGCGACAAAATAAACACACCTTCAGACTGAATTACCCCCTTTAGGCCAATGCATTTTCAAAACACATCCCAGATGGTCTTAAATGTAAGCGTTCCTGCATCCAAATGGAATTGCGCACACAGGAATTTAAAGATGACATTCACCTGGAGGTCTGAAAACACTATTTGGAAGACCGGACTGCCTGCTTTGGCCTGTATCGGTTCAGTTTGAGCCAAACATTCTCAGCATCCAGATCCGGCTCGCGTTTTACTCCTCGGGATCACGGCCAGCTTTAAGAAAGTGCTGACGTTCATTTAGGCTCCGTAACATGCTGAATGTTGTGGATAATTCACTCACTCACTGCCCCATCCCTCTCCTGTCTGGCCCTTAGTAAAAAAAAAAAGCTCAGTTGTAAAAAGAGAATAGAGCCCCATTCAGAGTGCATTTCAGTACAGTAGAGCTCCAGTACAGCACAGCTTACTGTAACTATTCCAAGTAACTCATTAGTCTCTGTACTGACTCCCCACCCTCCTCCCCTCCTGTCACTGCTTTGATATGACAGCTCTCTGCAGCCCCGTTGATAATCTGTTGGCCTTTTTCTGCTGAGCCATTCATCCTTAATCTTCCAGGGCAACACCGAGCTTTGCGGCTCTGCTTTAGTTAAAAGTAGGATTGCACTCTTTTTCTCTCAGTCACTCCCTCTCGGCCTGCTCCGCGCTCTCCCCCTCTCTCCCTCTCTCGCTTTCCCATCAACGCTTTGTGGGCTATTATGATGAATGAGGCATTATCGGTGCACAGAGGTAAAAGAGATTAAAGTGACATCTAAAGCAGGAAAAGTGATCCTCCTCATTTGCAGAGCCCGCGTTAAGTGATGAGCACAGAAAGGTCACAGGTCAGCTATGATGTGACCCCCAACAAAACCTGCTTGTTGTACAACGCTGGGAGCCACTCAGCGGGTTCTGCTGTGATGCGCTGATAGGCCTTGGGGAAGGCTCGTCCAGTTTTCATGACTTATGAATGATGCAGATGTGCAAAATTGTGTACAATATCATGCGTGGCCCTCAGCTTGAACAACACAAGCTTGTGCAGTTAGGTTTCCATCCACTGAAATACATTTTGTTTCTCTGGACGTAGAGGGTGGTGCAGCAGTGGCTTGCAAAAGTTTGAACTAAGTCATCAAAGCGGATTCAAAATTCTTTTTTTTTTTTTTTTTTTTAAACAACAAAAACTTTACAGACTTCTGACTTTGAGGCTACACTGACCCATTACAGATCCTAAGAATTAATAAGAAATGCGGAGTTCTGTTAAATATTTATACGGAGTTCATTTAATGTCATTTCACATATACAAAGTTCGCGAAAAAATAGCAAAAATCATTAAAGATTGAGATGTGAAATGTCAGAGGGAAAGCTGTTGGAAATTTCCAAACAGAAGGAAGCTTTGAGGTACGAGATGTAGCAGAGAGGAGAAGCGGCTTCCAGGAGGGATGTGTTGAAAGGTCGCGCGTCAGTCCCCATCACATTATACAGTCCACTCTGTTTCTACAGCTGTGACAGCCACTGTTAATTTAAAGTGTGTTCTTTCTTTCTTTCTTTCTTTCTTTCTTTCTTTCTTTCTTTCTTTCTTTCTTTCTTTCTTTCTTTCTTGTCAGTGTTAAAAAAAAACATCCTTCTGCAGCTAGTTTGCTGATTAATCACTCTGGACTCGTACAAAAGAGATATGAAAGCAAGTTTCCCTCTTTTACTTGCTCCCAGACAATTTCAGCAGACCCCCTCCCAAAGATGGATGTCGTTTAATCAAATTCCATGCAAAGACTTATGTTGTTTTTAACTACATTATGCAGTGATCTGGGGTTGAACTCTGTAACGAAAAAAAGCGAATCGCAGCAACTTCTTGAGAAACTTTCAAATGCAGCCCCAACAGAAACTTCTGCTGGACTCAGACAGGGGCAGCCTCTGTGTCCACGACGCATACATCACATTACACAACTTAAAATCAGAGGTGATGGATGGCTCGGCCACTGTGTACACAATGAAAGCTGCTAATGGTGGAGATCTGCCACAGAGTGGTCCCAAAGTCATCTGAGCTCGGCTGTCAGATTTGAAGGGTGCTTTATTACTGTTGGCCATGAAACGCAATCTGTCATTACTCGTCAGTGGGATCCCTAAGCTCATCACGCAGAGTGAATGAAAACGGTAGCTAATAATAGTTTATGACACACAAACCATTCTCATCCACGTCTTTAAATACCGTCGTAACACAGAGGCACAACGGCGGAGCGTGATGGCGTGGAAGTGCTGTTTTAATGAGAGCTCTCAGTGACGGGGTAATAGCTTTTATGAACAGCTCCACAGGATCTGCACATAACCCAGTGGGTGTGAGTTTGTATTACACGTGTGACATCGGACGTGTTATAGAACTGCATGGTCGCAGTATCTAACGTGAGAATTCCTGACTGTGGTGGAGGCATTGCATGAAATTTAGTGCTGAATACCGATGATGATGATGATGATGATGATTATGCTTGGGTTTGTTGAGAGCCGTCACAACACACGGCTGGCCCCGTGTACGTGTTCACCATTTTAGCACCAAAAGTTTGCAGTTTGTTCATGTTTGCAACTGAGTGAAAGACAGAAAGAGTGTGGCAGTCAAATGTAGAGAGGCTGCAAATGCTAAGGAAGAAGATGTTGCCATGCACAGAGTGATGGATGTGTGGAAAGGGAATAGGAAATTTTGGGCCCGTGGCAGTGTGTCTGCCTCTGTCGATCTGATTTGGGTGACACTGTGTGACAGGAAGCTGGCAGAGGAGCTGGCTGACCCCCCACACGGAGGTCACGTTAGAACTTAATGGCACGCATACGCATGCAGACACAAACACACGCACGCTAAACCCAGTCACCACTTTTAAAAAGTCCTTTAACCCTTTAGCATCCTTCTTCAAAACCGCTAGCAGACTTCAGACTTCAGGCAGACATGATCCCAGAGTTAACCCTGACTTACTGAACAGAACTTGCATGAACTAAGCCTGCTCCATATTCCCGGAGAGGGGAAGCAGGCTAACCAGTGCGATGTCTTCAGAGTTTTCTTTTACCCTGTCTCCTGCTTTCTGTAGCCAGGCAGGGAGGTTTGCTTGAATTAGCACTCCTTTCACCTGAAGACACTGTGCCTGGTGCATTCAATTTAAGAAAAGATGCACAATACTGTGCAAAAGTCTTGAACCACTAGTCATTTCTTTCTATTTTGCTTCTAAGGAGCCAGAATTTCTTGTATTATCTTCAAAGTGGTCTTGAGCAATAGTTCTCCAAGTTTTTCCTCGGACAGTGACTGCTTTTTCACTCACTCTTTTTTTTTTTATTCCAGTCCTTATATACAACCATTTTCAGAGGAATGATTTCTTTTTGTTTGGTTGTTAAACCATTAACACCGACCTGTTAATCATTCAAGTATAAAAAGGCACCTAACTCAAGGGATGAACCAGTGCTGTGTCTACATAACAGACAACTTAGCAAAAAAACAATTTTAAAATGTATCTTTAGGCACATTTTTTTTACCAACAGCCTGTCATAAAAATACTTTTTTTTTTCCATTGGTTTTGTTTAATCTTTACAAAATGCTAAAGATAACGCAGTTTGACAGGCATAAAATTGTATTTTCACCACCAAGGTGATTCCCAAAGAGCTATTAGCCCAAAACTTGGCATATCTTTGCAATAGTGTGCAGTGTGTCCTTTATTAATTTAATAAACTGGACAAATGGGGGACAAAAGAATAATTGACAAGCATAAAAAACTACCAGCAGCAGATGAGCAGTATCTGAAAGTCATGTACTGACAAAACCAAAAAAAGAAATTCAGCTTTGAATGTCCTTCAAGAAGCCTGGAGAACAATTCCTGAAGAAGTTACAGGAAAGCTGCCTCAGAGAGTTCAGGTTGTGTTGAAGAATAAGGGCGGTCATAACAAATATTGATTTTTAAGCTTCTTAAAACTTGTGCAAACTCTGTTTTTGCCTTATGCTGTATTTCCATTTATGTTTGCACATGATTTAAAAAAAAAATGCTGCACTTATTTCCTTGAGCTAAAATACTCAGTCACAATGCAAACATACTAATTGTGGCAGTTATAATGATGACTATGTTCACACTACAGTATAAATGAGTTTTGTGGGAATGTTAGTTATGAATTTAGTTGGAAAACAACATCTGGGGAAAATAAATTGCTGACACAATGATTTGCAACAGAAAACAGCAGCAACACCCTGGGGGGGCGGGGGCCCCTCAGAATTATACAGTTCGTTAGCTTTTTTTAGGGTAGTTTATATTGTGCGAGGAGCGGGATGTAGTAATGTGGTCTGGCCACTATGCCGACACTGATGCACAGCCAAGTGTCATTCCTGGAGGCTCAGGGCAACTGCTTCTTTTTCCCTGCTCCCTTTAGGGGGCTCAGTGGCAGATCACCTGCCTCCACCTCACCCTATCACACTGTCACACCACCCCTCTGCACGTCCTCCCTCACTGCATCCATAAATCTTCTCCGTGGTCTTTCCTCTTTTCCTCCTGGCTGCCGTGCTCCATATTAAGCATCCATATTTAATATTTCAGTGCAACTGAAAACAACTAAAACTTTACTCTATTAGGTAACTATAGTACCTCTCACTCTTAGATGATGAGATGCACGTGGCACCTCCATCATCACTAAAGAATAAGTGTGTCTCTCAGGAAAAGGACAAACTTTTTGCTTCTTGTACTACATAATAGCTTACCTCTGGTTAATGTATTTTTTACGAGGTAGTTAGGAATGCAGCGTTAGGGCTGTTTAGTTTAATGGTGCACTGTAGATGAATGAAGGCGTTCATAATTCATGACGCTCGGGCCCTGTGTCATGTTTTAAGCACTTTTCCATATTAATGTTTGTTGTTCATCACTTGCTTGCAAAGAGAATTTCCCTGGAAACTGAACTACACTGAACTGAACAAATATTAATCATGCATTTCATTTATGAGCAGCTAATAATGGATGAAGATGAGGGAAAGTTACGGTTTGAGCTATATAAGTGCACTTCATATTTCCCGGCCCATCCAGGCCAATAGTTTTTCCTCCGCTGGGACCAGGAGTGCTTCATTATTTTTAGGTCCGAAAAAAGTTCATCTGCTGCTCCCAAGGTGAGAGGCCCAGCCCGTGTGATTCCATCAAACACTCTATTCATCCCTCCTGTTGCCGCCTGCAGCCTATCAAGCTGATTGGCCATCTCTATTATTTTTTATTTATTTTTTTTGTCTGGCTTTTTTTGTCTTACACAATATCACAGCAAAACTAACAGTCCAGTTCAGACCAAATTTACACAAAAGATGGCCGGTGACCCCTAGATAACCTGATTACATTTTTGCCATAATCAGGTCAAGGTCAAAGGTCAGAGGTTAAGTTTATTGAAAATCTTGTGAATGCAATAACTTGAGAATGACGCCACCTAGTATGTTCAAAGTCACACTATAGATGCCTCTGCTAACCAGAAGCTCACTGAATCACAGCGATAACACATAGGTACTATTGTTCCATAATTTTCCAAGATTTAAAAAGTTGAAGTAAAATAATTTTCACTTTATGGTCATTTTCCTTTTTTTGTAAAAGCTTTTTCTCTTACAATGAGAATGCCCATGGACATTGACATACTCAATTAACACTTTGGAGCTAAAACAAACAAAAAAACCCCCCAAAAAATCAGAGTAGAAAAAAGTTCATTTTTTACTGTGAAAACCACAAACATGTTTAACTATTTTTATAACTTAAAATACAAATATAAGTATAACAAATTTAGCAAAAAACAAACAAATTTATATACAACTATTTACATTAAAATTGCAATGTGTCAGGCATTGTTTATACAACTATTTACAGAACAATCAGGCGTCACGATAAGGTGCCACACAAATTATTCGTCCCACCCCAAAAAAACAGTTCCTGCCCACCACATGACAGAGGGGCACATCACAGGCCTGACGCTTCCAGGTGTGTCACTCCTCCTGTTGTACACCTGGAGACAGTGTTTACATTTGAGTCTACCTTTGGTGACGTTCTGGTTAGCATCTGCCTTGTCCATTACTACACAACACACTGAACACACTACACACTAACTATACTCTCCAAACACGCTGAAATCTCTCTTTCAAAACTCATGCATCCATTGACTCCAGAGGGCAAAAGAAGGGGATCTTTTTTTTTTTTTTTTAACTTGACCCAATTATGGGTCAGTGTAGAAATCTTGAACAAGTTTGAATCTCACAACCTTGACCTCAAGGTAAAGGTCAAAAGAAAAAGATGGGCATGGACAATAGGACCTGTGTGTTATCTCTGTGATTAAAGGTTTGGAGCGTGGCATGTTTACGAAACAGACAAATTCAAATCAGCTAAAACGTCTGCTGGGGCGGGATTTCTTGTGCCCGGTACCACTTGTTATTTTTAGCATCTCACTGATTCTTAGATTTGGTTGGCAACAAGTATTTCTGTTTATGAAAAACAGTAGCGAGGCCTACAACAAAGTTTGTAGATAGCGCTTTGTCAGGAGCAAAGAGACTGTATAAGCAGAGAGGGGAGGCGTGTCACCTGTCTAACCTGAAATACAGGAATCCTGGACTGGCATGACCACAGGCTTAACCCCTGACTCACTAAGTTATGAAATAAGCATTCCAGTCAGACTCATTATATCAGGTCCGATTTTTTATTTATTTATTTTTTTTACAATCAGGTGGAGCCCTTGACATGACAACATTTAAATAAAATATCTCGTATTACTGCACATGTACTAGACAATGAAACAAATGTATCAAGATGCACACTTTAATTTGAACCGACTGAAATAAACGAAGTGACATCACACTCTAATTTTGGTGAAGCCAAAACCTCTTTTACATACCCAAGATAGCGCTTTCTGCCTAAAGCAACACGCATGCGCTCATTGTAATACCGCTGCCTTCATGTACCTTTTGTAGACTCTGACATTCGGTACTCAAAGTCATTTTGACAGTGTCTTAACTCAGCACCGTGTTGACACTGTAAATACTAATGCTGTAAATTATGCAGAGAAATGCATATACACATCACTGCCGTGGCCGCGGCTTTAAGGAAAACAAATGCACTCGTTTTGTCAGTTCATGCCTGATGATAAATAATAATAAAAATAAAAGTCTCGCAGTTGAGAGTAAAAGACGTCGTTAGGCGCTACTTTATTTTGGATTTGTAATTTAAATGTATCAGCTTCAAACATCATTACTGCATAGTATTCACGTGGCGTTACAAAATTACAAACTCCATCTTACTTTGGAAAGGATTTATATGAGTTACATTTAAAGTGAACCCACAGTAAACGGAAACAATGGAGCGTGACCTATAGTATCCGTGGCTTGTCAGAAACAGAAACGATGAATAAAGCAAGTGTTCACCCACATTAGCGATGGGTATTCACGTGACCTCATCTAGAAAAAAAAAAAATCCGACAGCGCGTGAATGCAGCACGGACAGCAACACATCCCCAGCACCGGAGTGGGAGCGAGTTCCAGCTCCACGCACCAGAGCGACGGACCTGGTTAAAGGAACCCGGGACCCTGTCGACCACGGATAAAGTCAGCGGTGGGATTATAAGAGTGGAAGAGTACAGTCGCCGTTAGCCGGAAGAGAGAGAGAGAGAAAAAAAAAACATTTAAAAGTGAGTTTTAAGAACGAGCGAGAGGATTTAAGAAGTGGACACGAGCCGTGAGTTGGACCGTGGCACATGTAAGATGATAAAGGGGGATTAAACTGGAGAGATGTTATGAGAAGAATAACTACACAGCAGGGAATTATTTCGGAGCAAACAGGAATGGCTTGATTTTGTCACCCGGGGCAGAGCGTCGGGACAACACTGTCAGAGGCACTCATGTTTGTGTGGAAGAGAAAGAAAGTTTGCTGCGCTTCGCTCGGATACCAATCTACTTTTTAAACAGAGGGAGACAGAAGGAGTCGTCGCCGCTGTGACTGTGTTTCCCCATCCCGGTGGCAGAGCCCGCCCGGTTTGGTGTCGGCTCGTAAACTGTTCACAATGTCCAAACCCGCGCTAAAGAAAAACCACTGGTTCTCCAGGGTGAACGAGGTCTCCGTGTCCAAAGATGCCCGCGGCGAGGTGAATGTGCCGCTGCGCGGCGGCGCGGAGAACGGAGAGTTTGCTTACATTGGACCAGTTAAGGAGGATGTGGTGTTTTACAAAAGTGGTAAATTAAGTGAAGGGGAGCTGCTGCTCGAAGTGGAGAACCTCTCGATTTCGGGATTACCCTTGTACGACATATACACCGTGATAAAGAACTGCAAAGGTCCCGTCAGGTTAAAAACTGTCAGGCAAGGTAAGACAAAGAGGAGGCAAAACTTTTGTCCTTTCAACACTGTTCATTTAACTAATTTTGTGCCAAGCTTTTTTTTTATTTTTATTTTTATTTTTATTTTTTAAACAGGTTTATCTGAATGCAAACCCCTGTGAGGATGACATTTACTTGAAATAAGCCCATAGAACTTAATGGGCACAAAAACTTGAGGAAGTTGTGACACCTTATACCTGTGGATCAATTTAAGGTCACGTTTATTTGACATTTTTGTGAATGACATTTCTGAGTTTAAATAGCTGGAGCAAATTTCTCCCTACATAGAATGCCACCTGTCTGGTTCAGGGGCATGGATAAGGCACAGGCTCACACACATTGTTTATTCAGCTTTCCTTTGTATTCTCTAACTTTCCCAGCTGTTTTAAAAAGGCACAAATGGTGAAGAAACTCCAAAATTTTGCATACTGGCCACCATTAAGGAGAATACAATCCAGTACTAGAAGTAGTCCTGCTTAGAGGTATCACTTTAAATTAATTTAGGTTATCCCAATTATGCTAAACTTGGACTCTATTTGGCAGGTTGGGGGGGTACAGGTGAAACAGATCCATGAAGCAGATCAACTCAATTGATATGAAAAAGGCTGCTAAGCTAGCCACGGCCTTCTTCAGCTGTGTCTGTTTCCCCTATTGATTCTGATGACTCCTCAAACAGGCCTGACAGGGAGCATTTCTTTAGCGCCTAAGCAGAAAGCCGAGTATCCAGCCACAGTGTGGCCGGTCTGGCTAAGTATATGGTCAGCTTGACTCAGCGGGGCTGGAAGGTTTGACACTGAGCCGCTCTGACAGGCTCCCAGCGTGGCAACGCAAACCGCTGAAGGGATGCTCGGGAGTCAGCCCGGGACACACAAACTTCTTTTAGACACAGACAAAAGAGCAACAACCCTTCAAGGACGACTTCACATATAAAATTAGCACAAAAAGCAAGGAAATTTGTGTTTGGTCGATTATCTCTTTGTTGTAACAATGCTTCTTGGCAATAAATATTATACTGTTGGAATGCCTGTTTGTTTCACCTTAAATGGTGCCACATTTGTAAGGAAAATGCATTTGTGGGTTGAGCAGCAGAGTTGAGTATGTGGGTTGTGCACCCATGAAAAACATGCCAGATTCACTCTGCCAATGCCAAACAGCTTATTCTGCTCTTGACTCTTGTTCTGAGCTTCTGGTACCCCCAGGTGCTTGGAGGTGATCTCAATACAGATAGATGAGATTCTGCAACCAGTGGCAACCCCATATCTCCGCAGTCTGGGACTGAGCTCTGTCCTCCAAGAGGATAACGCTCACCCCCACAGGGTGGGGTTCATCAGAGACTACTTCCAGAATTTGGAAGTGGAGAGGATGGAATGGCCTGCAGTCCTGACCTCAACCCCACTGAACACTTGTGGGATCAGCTTGGTCGTGCCGTTAGTGGTTGATGAATGGGATGCCATTCCACGGCAATGTGTGTGACCAAGCATGGGGAGGAGGTGCCAGGCTGTTGTGGCTGTGTAGGGTTCTTCCACATGCTACTGAGGCCCCTGTTTGTTAAATGAATAAATTGTTAAATTGCCAATATGTCTCGTTTCCTCAGTCTTCAATCATGCGCTCCAATAAATGACACCAAACAAGAGTCAATAGCAGACTAAGCATTTTCTGGGCACAACCCACATACTCAACTCTGCTGCTCAACCCACAAATGCGTCATTTAAGGTGAAATAAAGAGGCTTTCTAACAGTATAATATTTATTGCCAAGAAGCATTTACAACAAAGAAATATTCAACCAAACACAAATAGCTTTTTGTGCTAAGTTTAGCTAACCTGTGAGCGCTGGTGGTGGTGTTGGCAGGGTCTGTTCAGAAGTGCTTTTGTAAAGCTGTAGCTGTTTTTCCTCATTCATTTCAGGACAGTGCGCTGATCATCATGCACCAGTCTTCCAGTGA
>JAVDPK010002565.1:618290-642237 GCA_034780415.1 Cichlasoma orientale | reverse complement strand
ACACACACACACACACACACACACACACACACACACACACACACACACACACACACACACACACACACACACGAACAATGTTATCATAGAAAACAGCTGGAAAACCGGACTGGGAGCAGCTGTGATAAGCACAGTAATTGCTGTATATGGCATTGTCATATGTCACTAAGCTCTGCTGCCTGTGACTTATTTTGTTCTTGTTATCGCTGACATTCCCTTACTCCAGCTTTAAAAATCCAGTGTCACTTCCTCACTCCATTGTGTCACTTATGAACCTTGCTCTTTTTGAAATCCAGAGGTACTTTTGCAGAGTGTCTCACAGGTTCAGATTCTGGGTGGACCGTGGGTGTAGTGCTACTGGAGCGACATTCTGCCCCTTTTGTTCTCAAAGTAAGGGCATAAATTTGGCCTATTCACATTCAACATAATCTGGTTGAAATTCAGTTATCAGTGAGTTGTGTTTAATGCATGAGAACCAAACTGAAGGGTTATATTTTGATTTAAGTGTAGCAGCGTCTCATGGATTAAATATAACCTGGAAGAAAACATTTCATTTTAAAAGTTGCCGGTTGCTGCCCGCTGCCTTCAAACGGGGCCAGCGCATTCAGTAGTTTTCTTCTCTGGTCGACATGTTAGCCAGTAAAGATAAAAGTCACCAGAGCAGAACAAGGACTACTGTCAGCGGCCGTCCACGACGGTGGAGTTGGAGTCCGTCTGGAGATGTCAGACTGTCACAACAGCAACCTGGCCAGTGAGCCAGGCAAGTTAGAGAAAACATGAGACGGGACGGGCTGGGGCTGACCGGCTTAGCGGTGACTGAACTGTCAAAATAAGAGCAAGGGAGTTGTCCACTAGGAAATTAATAGCAGATGGTGTCATTATTTTGGCTAGTTTAAAAATATAAAGGTAAAATGAGTTGCCAGACACACATGAAATACCAGAGAGGCCAACTAAAGAGCGCTGCTGCGAAGTCAAGAACAGTATATGAGAGATTTGGATGGGGTGTGTTTATAAAAGCTGACAACTGGCCGACGCTGCTAATTACAGGGTTTTCTGACTCACGCCGTCAGTTTCTTTTCTTTGTTTGATAATGAAATGATGTGACTCACAGGTTGGTTTCTCTTCAGAATGATTTCTTGCATAGATAAAAGATCACGTCAAGAGTGAGCATTCAGAACATTCCGCTTGCATAACTTATTCTGTTTTGTGAAACTGAGTGCAGTCCAAACTTTATCAGGTACCAGGTAAAAGATGATATTTATTTGAGAGTTTAAAATAAAATAACCATCTCTGACACAGGTTCATAGTTTTCAAGTGTTTATTTTTTAATGTAATTAATTTATTTTTAGCTTGTCAATGCTTTCTGGTTGTCCTTACTACATTTCCTTGTTTCCCCCCCACCACCAAAATGAGTACAACTGCTTTAAAAAATGCAGATAATCCCACCTGTTAGCGATGCATGTAAACTGTCTGAAAACAACCTGAGCGCTCACACCTTGTGTTGAAGTCTCCGCCTGTGTGTTGGTGCGTTTTATTGGCGTCACACGGCCACAGCTATTTCATTGTCCTTTTGGTAGGAATGGCTGGAATCTTATACAGCCAGTTGGAGCTGTTGTCTGTTCATCATCACGGTGCCTCAGGCCTGCTGTTATTTAACAGCAAAGGAACATGCATGTCAGACATGAAGTCCTCTGCAAAAGTATTTGCACTGTCTGCTTGGGGGGTTAACGGCTTGTTATGGATAAACAGGATAAGTTAACACTAGACAGACTAGGATTTTTAAAATTTAAGTGCTATTCCTTAGTAGGAAGGCAGTTTGTAAGCGATTTCCTTAACAGTTTTTTTTTTCAGATGCTACAAGTGATTGATTAATAAACTGAGAAAACAATCTTATCTTTAAACTGTCTGTCTGTGTGTGTGTGTGTGTGTCTGTGTGTGTGTAATATGTTTGCATTGTTCCTGTAGCTGAGCTAGTCGGACAGGTTGGAGTGAAACTCCTGCGCAGCACCTGTCAGCAGGTGCTCTGGGAGGCGCTCTGTCACAGAAGCATCATGAGGGTGAGATAAAGACTAGAAATCAGAGAGCGCTGCACTTCCTGGAAATGTGGCCACACTGTTTCCCTTCCCCACACCCACGTTGTTATCATGCTGGTGAATGCAAATTCTTCTGGGCAGTCAAACCGCGACGGGCTTGGTGTTTGAACTGTCGTAGTTTAAAGTGTAAGAACCACGGCACTTAAATGAGGCTGACGGGGCTTTAGCCTGGTTAAATGCCACTCTCGAGCGCTCTCCATCGCTCTACTTTTATCCCCTCTGCTCATCTGAACAGGGTAAACATGACGTCTGAGGTGATTGGTGTCAGGTGACCTTTTGGTTGCTGTGGCAACGGGGTCCTGAATTCCAAGGCGCCGGTCATCTCCGAGGGCACGGCTGATTTGCTAAATAAAATCTCGCCGGACACAGACACGAACACACGCGCGCACACAGGCTTGTGAAGCAGTAGATAAACAGTGTTGGGGAGAGCAGAAGCTTTTAGTCTGATGATGTTGCAGGCAGATAACTTTGTTTAGCTGCCTGAATATGGACAACGCATTCCTGCCATATCTCTGCACAGACAGCAGGGTACAGCAGCCTGTGCACATCTGGTTGGAGTTGGGTCACTCTGTTGTTTTGTGGACATTTGTTATTTTGGAACAGAAGCATGCTAACTCCAGTAGAGCTGCCACATGGGGTGAAATATTCAGTTATTGAGCTAATTAATGGATTATTCTGATCAGTTAAGTACTCAGTGTTTGGTGTGGGCTAACTTATTAAAGATAATCGGTCTGTATGGGTGCAGAGTGGAACCAATATGGGAATCTTTCTCTGAGGTGTCAGTGAATACTGCCTCTTAATTAAATGGCTACTCTGTATCATTTAACCAGACACAGAAAAGTTTATTTTACAGCATTTTTGGTCATTTCCTTATTCGGCAGTTCTGAATGGAAATTTGTGCTCTCCTGCACCTTCGTTCCCCAAAGAGAGGCTGGTTTTCTTCAGTCCCAGCCTCTGTTCATCTATGAAGAGAGAAGACCGGGATTAACATTAGCAAACACTGTGATGGCAACTTATTTCACTCGTTATGGGCATTTTTGTATTAATCTTTAGAAAGAGGTGTAATTATTACTAAAGCTACTGCTATTTTAATTTGTGAATTGTACGAATGTAGCAGTACATATTGTACTTTAAAATAGGCTGTTTACTTTAAAGAGTTGAAGGGAAGCAGATAACTATGGGAAAGCATTAGAGTTTCCACCGGAAAAAAGTTGCAGGGAAGGTAGTTATATTTGAATGCAGTGTTAAACAAATGATGTCATACTGTGCGCTCCATTGTAAAAGAGACCAGAGGAAAATGTGTTGCTTTGTTCCCTAAGTAGCCAGACTCTTGACCACAGGGTGGGTGTGTGTGGATGTGTGTGTGTGTGTGTGTGTGTGTTTCTATGTGTGAGCGCAGGCGACTGTGCATCGGCATACATGCTTTTGTGTGGTCTAAATACAGCTCTTTAAAGTTGCCTAAATCATCGAGCGCCAGAAGCCACAAACAAGGTCATAAAAGTGACTTTGTTTTGCTGTCCTAAACATAGACCGGCTCTATGGGCAAGGCAGTTGTGTCTTGTTGGATGTGAGTCAGCAATGGATCTGCATTCAACTACTGTTTGCTAATGAAATGTCAACCCAAGGCTTTTTTTTTTTTTGTTTGTTTGTTTTTAAAGTCATTAACGCATGCGCCTTGGCTCCATGTCACCATTCTCAGGGGAGGTTTATTAAGAACACATTGTCTCTCAGATGTCGAGTGCATGTGAGGAAATCGCCCATTCAAACTGCGCTCCTGGCTTAACCTCCACTCAGTTCTTGGCAGGAAAAGATGGCACAAACACAGGCACGCGCATCAACCCCACTACACATTTCCCATCTGCCTGACACTTGGATGAATTAGAGCAGACACAGGAGGCGAGACACGTTTTTATTTTATTTTTTTTTAAAGCGTGTGTGCTTGCCTGTACCTGCTCATCTGGTCCATTTCTGATGTGTTTCTGCCCTGCTAAGTGCCAGCTGTACAGGGAGGTATTTCAGTCTACCTGACGCTCACCAGCTCAGCTAGGCTAACCACAGAGCCCGTCACTCTATTTATAGTAGAATGAGTGACAGCCAGAGGACAACGTAGGTCTAAATGAAGAGTCGGAGGAGAGTGCGTTCGTGTTCATCAATGTCAGTACAGTGTCTTGTATAACGGAAGTTGTTTTCTTAAAATTAAAGGCGCTCTTGTGTTGTGAAAAAATACGATTCCAATTAGAGAGATACGGCTCGAAGCTTTTTCTTCATGTCAGCCCCTAACATGATTGTATAGTATTGATGCTCCAACTGCAAACTGGCAACATCTGTTACCGTTAATATGATCTGTAGATTACCTTTTCACGAACATTGTAATTCTATGTGAGTTTTCATGCTTCGCCGCAAGCACACAGACCAGCCCAACTCCACAACGCCTCGGCTCAAACACACATCGTAGCAGCTCCTCCTTTTCTGCTTTAATATGTTTACAATTTAAAAAAATAAAAAAAAGTCCCAAATTTTTAAATGCTTTAAAAATAAAATTACAAGCTGAGGTCAGGCAGTTCTGAGGCCTGAGCTGTGGGAACCAGAAGGATCGGAGATTACCTCATTCTTCTCTCATTAGCATTTTAGCTCACACCCATTTTAACTTAATTTTGCTCTTTTGCTCAGTCTCTCCTGGGATCTGTTTCCTTGACTGATTGAACAGAATACATGTGGGTAATAAAGTCTGGGCGTGCACAGTTTGTTTTGTCGGCCATAGTCGGCTTGAACAACCCTTTCAGAGATGACAGGTCTGAGGTGCTAAAAGAAAAAACTGAAAACTGATGGGGCTTTTCCACTGCCCAAGCCCCCCCTTTCCTTCCCTCCTCTCCCCTGAGACTCATTCCAGTGTCAAAACCCAAATCAACCCTCTTCTCTGCTCCTAACCCCTCCTCCTTTCATCTCCCTCCCTCTCTATCTCCGTGTTCACTCACGTCCTCCTGTCCTCCGTCTTTCCCCCCCAAAGCCCATATTGCCATGAATCCAATTACATCACATGAGGGTATACCAGTGTAATGCTGCTGCTCCAGTCCTTCAGTCCTTTCTGCCTTAAATGCTTTTTCTTTTCTTCTTTGTAGACTTCTTCCATCCTGCTCTCCTCACGGGTATTTGGCCTCAGACTTGTTACTCTCTCCTGGTTCACTGCCACCTCCCAGCCTGTTGTCCCTGGGTACCTGGCTTTCTTGTTTTCTCACACCAAACAGATCTTGTGTTGACTCTTCTAGCAGTGCTATCACATTGTCTGACACACAACAGGCGAACCTTGAATGAGAGCAAGGCCATTACGAGATTTGGATGCATGGGTGGACGGATGGTGGCTGTGGCGATATTATGTAAAAGGCTGAGCCAGTTGACACAGTGGAATTTGCATTGTCTAGATTTGATAGTTGAAGCAAACATGGAAAGACTTCATTTCAAAAACTGTCTTTTATGTTTTTTTGATTATAAGAAATCGAAGTCTTAACCACTGAAAACCGTCAATAGAGATATCAAACCAAACCAAACAAAAAAAGCAACAACATTCTTCAAATGTATTTTATATTTGACAGGAATAATGTAGGAGGTGGGTAGGGTGGTTATACTCGATGTCTTTCTTTGTGCTTGTCAGACAGCGCTGACTGAATCGTTAAACCTCCAACAGAAGGCAGCAGATATTGCCTCTATATTTCACGGCCAAAGGAATGGTTGTGCCCTGTCGGCCCCCGTGTCTAATCAGCCCAAAGTGGACTGCGTGAATATACAGCAGCTACAAATCATTCTGATTTCCTATTTTGGGCTGTTGTACTACAGGGCCTGACAGATGGAAATCTGTGTGCGCTAGGTGAGAGGTTATGTGTTGTTTTGCTGTTGATATGCCATTGCTCACACTCACGTGCAGAAATTAAAGGTATAAATCTACTAGTACCTACAGTGTGGGCTATGAAATATGCGTAAAATGGAGTTTCCTATGTTAAATTCAAGCAGCCTGCAATCTGGATTGGATCCAGATGGCATTCGTTTTGGCATTAGCTCTTGGCCCTCCACAACTGTGTACGGAATATCAGATGAATCCAGAAGAACTTTTCAAAGAAAAGTCGAGCTATTGTCATGCAGCCTCTGTTCCATTAAACACTTTGGCTACGTTGGCCGTAACTCGAGAGCGATGTGACCTAGGATATTCAAATTCACACTGTAGATGAATTCTGTGCAAGCTAGACCCCCTCAAACTTCACACACTTGTTCACTGACTTTACTGTAACAGCACTTGGACCCCACGGTAACAAAACCCCGTTCCCCCTCTGGGGGAAATCACCAATTCACCTAACCCCACCAAGTGCATGTCTTTGGACTGTGGGAGAAACCGGAGCACCCGGAGAGAACCCACGCGAACGAGGAGCGGATGAACAGGAGAAGAACATGCGATGTAGTGTTCTGGTATAACTTTGCTTTATTTATTTATTTATTTATTTAACATAAATCTTGCTTTGGCACAATTGCCTTTTCATGCTTCTTTATCACCACTCACTGCTCTTGTGCCCCGCCCACATGGAACACAAAGCTGAATGCAACAAGCTCATCCACCTTTTCTGCCTAACTGAATTATATTAGAGGTGGCAGCCTGCGTGAACCTTGGTAAAACAGTAAAGAAAAACGTTGTCACAGAATAACTGCTGTAAGGCAGCGCACATCGTGACACTGATGAAATGCATCATGAGAGTTTCTAAGAATTTTTGCTGTAATCCCTCTATTTGAGGGAGTGTGTGTGTGTGTGTGTGTGTGTGTGTGTGTATGATGAATATGCCGCGTGCTCAGCTGTGTCAGATGCGAGTTCTCGTCTGTATTAATGACTCCCTCCCATTGCTCAAAGAGGAGGAGTGTAAACATACTCAAACAAACTCTGCTGCTCATCCTTCACTCCCTCTGTTCCTCCATCTATCTCTCTCCTTCAATTCTACTTTCTGTCAGAGGCCTACAGCGTGCTTGCAGTTTTATTCGCTTGTATTCTGCTCCCGCTGTGGTAATAGAATCAATTTTCATGCAGGGGTGGTCTCGTTTCGGTTTTATTTTCAAAGTCGATACACTGAGGCCTACTTCTGTAGTACTGTGTCAGGCTTTCTTCTTTAAACCCTTTTCTTTCAACAAGTTTCTGACGGCCGTAATAAGAATTGATGGCCTCTTTGTTAATTTATTATTAATTAATTTATCATTTAACAAATTAAATATAATCGCAGTCAGGAGACCTCAAAACCATTGTGTTCCTCATACTTGGTGCCAGTCATTACAAAGGAATAAACTTGGCCGGTGCAGCAGACAGGTAGAAAAACACACTGCTGCTGCTTATTTCAGTTTTCAGTTCTGCCTCTGTAAACATGGAGCACAGCAGAGTGACTGGCACAGCACCTCCATAAAGCTGCACAGCCCCATAAGCAGCATGCTAATGTAAACGCTGCGCTCTGCCGCCCTTGGTTTAATCACAACCATATGCCTTGCATTCCAGCCCCCGGTACCTGGACCCTCAGCCTGCCTTACAGTCTGCCAGTAATGCGACAGCCATTCTGCAAGCAAGCTGAAATTGACAGGCTGCCTGTAAAATATCATATTTCAGTGTACTTTTGAGTTCATATCACACCTGAGGAGGCAGGAGTGCGGTATGTGAACAAGCCAACTTGTAGTCGGACTGTCAGAACTAGCATGGGAGCAGGGTTTTCAGAGGGTTGTGGCAGCCTACTGTGAGAAATGCTGACTGGGCAGACAAAGGACTGAATCATAATGTTCACCTTGTTCTACAGTTGGAAACCGGCGAGGGTCTGCTTGCCTCTCTGAGAGACAGCAGTTTGGCACAGTAGTGTTCTTCTGTACTATTTATCACATAGTTTAGTGTGTTAGTGCACTTGTTAATGATCGAGTACTTGTGGGACTGCCTGATGACCATGTAGTTAGGGCACATACCACAAGGGTGCAAATACTGTCAAGATATGACTACCTGGTTTGTTTTTTAGCTGACCCTTTACTGTCTTTGCCATATATGCTGTCTGTCTATTAAAGGCATTCAGGAAAAACACCTGTTGGTGGTGCTAGCTGAAAAGTCAGGGGATGAAGCAAATCACTGTCAGGTTTTACTGACAATTCATCCGACAGCTTTTCAGATATTTCAGTCTGGGTCAAAGCGGTGGACTGAAAATCAAAGGCTGCTTGAATAGCCGATCCTAGTCGTGGACATACTGTGTTTAAGAGCCATCATGCTCTTTATGCTTCGCTCTGGAACATGTGCAGAAAGATTGTTAGTGAATAATGATTAATAAAAAAAAGTACTCATTGTAGTGTTTAAGACTTGCGTCATTTTCTTGGAGCTCCCCCACTTCTCCTGAAGCATTGCTGAGTAATAGTGAGGGCGCAGTCTCATTATGCATTTAGAGGACTCCAGATGTTTAGGCCTTTGTGTACCTCTTCAGCGTTAGCCAAAGATAGTGGAAATAGCCTTGTGTGCTGTTCTGTGTGGGACGGACTGGCTGATAAATCACTGCTCCGTAAGGCCCAATTTAGAAAGGGAGGTTATCTGAGGACTCGGTGCACCCCACTACTGTGGCAGGCAGGCAGATGGTGACTTGGTGTGTGTCTCGTTTGACTCTACCTGTGTCTTGTGCATAATCACTCTCCCTGCTCTTCCCTTCCACCTGCTTTATTTGCATCTGTCCCACTGGTTGGTCTCCTCCCCTCTGGTCACTTTTGCTCAATAACTCATCTTTGTCTGAAGTTTCACACTCGTTCCTTGCTTTCTCTTCTGAGGCTGTGATGGATTGCTTTTACCAGGCTAATAGCTTTGCATTAATCATGCCTGCAGTCTGTTTTGACAAACACAATTTTCTTTTTTTTTTTTAACTCTACCAATAAACTAGTTTTATTTTTTCTCTGGACATCCATCTATCCTATATAACAACCAAAAATTTGAGTTTGATCTGTTTAGTGGACGACTTTGACTTGCGGCTTTGTATCTGTGAGCCCCTGGGAATGCAACAAGAAACACGTTTTATAAGCTTGGATGTAAAATGAGCCATTAGGGGTAGTTTGGCAGAAGGAAACAGAGGAGATGAAAAGGAGGAAAAGACTCTGAATGCAATGTATGTGGTTGGACCTGCTCAGTTGGATTGTGGGTGGTCTGATGTCATCATCTACACATGCGGGCCAGTTTCTGTCTTCGCGCTGCTCAGCTCAGCTTCGGTTTCAGTGCACATACGTGCGCTTTAATTTCCTCTGTTTATTCTTTGATCTTCCACATCTACTGTTAAGGCACTTGGAGAAGCTGTTCAAAGCCCCCTTTTCTCCTCCACTCCTCTGGACTCTGGAAAAAAAAATTGCTGTACAAACAACAGATGTGTGCTCTGATCCCAGGCCACCGCTTCCATTTTGAACGACTGGTATGTTCCCAGCCCTTGACATAACTTAACAAAGAAGATATGTTGAGAGAAGAGGAATGGGTTTGTGTTCAAACTGTGGAGCATCAGCCCACCTTTGTGGGTTTGGTGGGCTGATGCTCCTAAGATCTGGAATCACTTCTGATTTTTGGTGCTTTAGCAGTGATAACATCGTGCCCTTCCCACTGAGACAATGTGACAGTTGAGCATGCGTGCTTATGTGTGCATGTTTGTGCGCACTTGTAAGTGTCCCATACAGGTTTAATCAGACTAGACTTGCTGAGGAGACTGAAAATCACCTGATCTCTGCCTGAATTCCCACACGATCTTTGCTGGACAAGATCAGGTGAAGGTAAGATCAGTCCTGTGGCTCTTTTCCTGTGACTCACCAGCTGTTTAACAGTTATTAGGAGGGTATTTTTTTTTCCTTCCTCAAGGGGAGTTGTAATAGCGGGCCTAAGGTAGGGTATTTTTATTTTTACTTGCTACTTACGGGACTTTCTCAGTATTGTGCTCGGAAAATTCACCATTCTGCACTATTCTGCTGAGAGAAGTTTTTACTTTGTGTTTATGGCACGCTTCAAGGTGAAGTGGGAGCATTTCAGAAATAAGAGCTTCGCTGTAAACTATTCTTTATGAGGACCTTATTGCTTGACATAAGTTGATGTAATTGTTGAGGAGGCCTATAAATGCTCCGAGGTGGAGAAACACTTGCTTCTCCTGCTTATATTTACGCTGAGCATAGCGGTGTGGATGTGTATGGATGTGCCCCGAGTACAGGGAAAAGTGCCGCCGTCCTACCACAACTCGTTCTGATTTCTCAGTCTTGTGAATCCTTCTGTATCCTAAGATTTACGACTGTTTGCCAAGTTTAGTTTTTAAGCATCTGTATCGGTTTCAGTTTTAAAAGTGTCCATACCAGATCCGCCTGACGTTTCTCTGTTAACTAGCTTTTGAGTAAACTAATAAAATAATGTAAACCATTGCTGAAAAGACTAGTAGCCTCACAAACGGTGGCATTTTGTTGTGCTTGTAAACTCAACCCGCATTCCCCATAAAAACAGCTGCTTTATCTTGTGATGAGGATGCTGTTACTTACCCTTCCCATGGTGATTTTATTGTTTAATAGCATGAAGATAGACAGTCCTTAATAAAAGGTTCTCTTTCTTCCAAAATGAAATTTATTGCCATCCTTATTATGTCAGGGAACATGAGACCAGACATGGCTGCAGCACTGCAGCTGTGTCTGCAGTGTTATAGCTAGACTTTGCTTGGGTGGGCTGCTCAGGTATATTTGGTGACTCATTTTAGCATCTCTTATTTTTATTTTGAGAGAATGATGCCACCCACCCCTTGATTTACTTGCAGACAACCCCTTCATGCTTGTTTTGAAGATCTGGTTGCTGCTAACCAGTTAGCTCCGACCCACTCCACCACCTGTTTGCACCGGCTTGCTGGTTTTGGGGGGGGGGGGGGGGATCTTGATGTCATTCAGCGTCTTTCCCTAGAGAGGATCTCACCCCTCCATCCCATCACCTTTTCTGCCACAGGCCAAAATGAATATAAATGACACTCCAATCACAGAGGCTATCCAAATGATTTTTCCCAGTGGTAGGTGCACCAGCATGCGGCCATGACGTGCCTCGGCATTTCTGAATTCACTGGGCCGCTCAAAGAGAAGAAATAGGAAAAATGTTTGTGCGGTCAGATGAAAGGGAGTCGCCAGACGTGTCAGAGTAATGTTTCTGTCAATTCCCATCCACGCTTTGAATGATCTCAGTGAAGAGGGCCGTTAGCACTTTAGTTTTGCTGCCCCCCCCCCCCCGATCGCAGCATATTGTGCTCGTCTTTACTTTGCTGTGCTTTCATGCATTCTTTTTGATGACTGTGTCTAGGCAGCGCGTGACTTATTATTCCAGCTGTGTGCGGAGCTGCAGTGTTGGCAGTGGCTCACTACATTCAGTCAAGCTGAGGTCAGGAGTAGGTTACCACTAACATGTATAAAACTCAGCATGATGGTAGGGGGGGGCGCTTTGCTGGTGACACTGTTGGCGATTTATTCAAAATCCAAGGCACACTTAATCATTCATCATCAGGCGCATGCTCATCCATAAATTAACATGAATAAGCTGCAGGAACAACATAGAAAAAAGTTCTCAGTTATCTCCAGTTCTTTAATTCTGCAAAGACTTTTTGCTGCTGTGAAATCAATGCCATGCCCATCAAAATGACTGAAGTGTTGTGACATTTCACGAGTGTAAATAAAGGTTAAAAAGTCCGTGAAACACATTTTACTTTCAGTCCAAGCCCATTATACACTGGTTAAGGAACTTGGCGTCACAAGTTTTTTTTTTTTTTTTTTTTGGCATTATATGGCACATGATTTCATTTCACTGTGCTGAGAGTTTTTACGCTGTTTGTTTTTATTCGCAATATTTACGCCGCGGCTAAATCGGAACAGCTGCAGAGTGAAAACTCTGCCTTTCCTGGCCTCAAAATGTATTTAGAAGAGTGAACAGCAGAAATGTCATGCTATTGATCAGAGAGAATTGGGGCAAAAAAACAAACAAACTGCCCAGTCCCCATTTAAAGACCAATTAGAGCCTCATTTGGAAAGCAGTGGCTGGGGCTGATTTTCTGTTGGGGCAGAGATGGTCCGGCTTCACTCATCTTGCTCAGAGCGGAGTGGGCTACTCTCATTGGCTTAAAGTTCTCGGGAACATGGGCACATCCTCCGCGATGACTCTTCTGCACCATTTCTTTTTTTGTTTTGTTGTTTTTGATCACCAGATCAATATTCTAACAGCAGCACCTGTTGTGGTGCGACTTACCAAATCATGTTTTAAAAGCATTGTTTATGTACAGCTGCAATGAATGCATTTTTTCATATCCTTTTATTCTCTGGCTAATTTGTCAATAATCTGATAGGTCTATTATGCTGTGTACGCTGTTTAGAAACCAGCAGAGTATTGAAATATTGGCATGTTGAATATTCCTTATCTCTTTGATAAATGTGGCTGAGCCAGGATACAGTTTACGGACTAATATATTCTCCTTCTGCTATTTTGAGAGTATGTTAACCTTGTTTAGCTTAATTACGATTACGGTCCCTTTTCTACTCGTAGTTCATTCTTTCTTTTTCCTGCTGATTTTCGCTGACTGTAGCCATCAGTGCCTCCCATTAGTGTGTTTAGATTTCTCTGAGATTACCAGGGAAGCAACTCCTCACATCTTTAAGGGGTAGTTAGTGTAACAGTTTATTTAGATTGTCTTATCTGCTCCCATAGCTTGGCCGACACATGCATTCCTAGCATCTGCTTCAGGGGTTTAACTGTGTACGCAGAAATGTTGCAATTGTTTGCAGAAATGGGAAATCTGGAAAAAAAAAACTGCTATATAACTTTTTTTAATTGTGAGGTAGAAGTAAAATAATAATTTAGACCCGATCCTTAAGGCATACAGTGCAGCGCTGTTCTGGCCAGTGAGTCGGGTATAGTGTAGGTCAGATGTCTTCTCCATGGAACACATGGATTGGCTGTTTCAGAGAGATTCATTTGTGAAGATGCTGTTGGACCTAAAAATGTTTAGGCTGTAGCAAAGGAAACTTGGTGTGGAACAGCTCTAGTTTTCTTTTGATGGCAACAGCGTTCTTCAACACATTCACACAACGACATTGCTCATAGGAATCTTCACCTAAGTGCTGTTGCAGGTGGATCTCCAAACGGGCCTGAGCACGGCAAAGCCTTTACTTTTCTGATCCTGATGTGCTCTTTGTCAAAGTCACCATCTCTCGTCACCTCACTGGGCCAGTAGATAAACTCTTGTACATCCTTTATTGATTTGCTGTTGACAGTGATGCTGTTATAAACAATTTTTTTAATCAATGCATCCTTTACTTCTTTTATATAAATTCTTAAAGACTAAACCCATAATTTGATCAAGTGGAAGCAACAAAGAGAGCCCGATTTTAAACTCATAAAGGCTTCTGGGTGTAACTGTTTTTCTTACATTATCAGTATATGCTCATAAAACTGAAATCCCATAGAAATGAGACACAAAGGTCTTATTGAATGTTGGGGAACAGAGCTCGCAAGATATAACTGTATGCTTTATTCCACTCTACATCACTTAGACTGCTCTCCTTATCTGGCTTTGGTGCTTCTGTTTTGTGTTTGATCAGTTTGCATATCAGTACGGGAGACGACTGATTCTGGCTTCCCATTTTTTCCACACAAACACATCCACTCAGTTCTTTGTTTTGTTTTTTTTAATTCAAGTGCGCAAGTAATAAGGAGATGATGATAATAAATAAGCAAGTGTTCTGTGTTTTAGTCCTCTGCAAGTTTGTGTTGGCATACAGAGTGCTCTCAGCTCAAAGTGCTTTATCAGCATGTTATCGTTTTTAATATTCGAGACGTTGGACCTTTTTTATTCGTTTTTGTGGGACGATGTGTTCATATCACACGCAGAATACATTTAGAATGAGACATAAGAGTGAAAAATGTTCAGGCAGCACCGATCGTCTTCACTTTCCAACCTTTTAGTTCACAAATCTGAGAAACTGCAGTTTGGCCTCCTGGCATGGCGGACAGAAATCAAAGCTAACTTTATTTACTGCTCAGCTTTCCAGCTTTGACAGCGGCATTGTTTTTTGTCCTCCCAACGATTTCCCTGCCTCAGCCTTCAATCAGTTTGTGTTTATGGCCGCAGAGTGTTCCAGACGCCCTGAGCTGTTTTTTTTTTTTTTTTTATGGTAACACCAGCACCTAGAAGCTGGCAATTACAGCTTATGTTTTATAACTTGATTTTGCCTCTGAGGAGTTGTACGTACTCAAAACCCAGTAAGTCTACATGGCCGTCTGAATACAGCGGGGTAGTCGATATGAAAATACATACATTTGAATAATGGGAGGTATTTCTATGGTTGCAATGGATGCAAATGCATTTAACAAGGCTAAAAATTCCGAGAGAGAATCAGTGATCCAAGACAAAAATGCATCTTTTGATAAAGTTTCAGATGCAGTTCAGTCTCCTTCCTCTCCGTGCCAGATATTATTCACTAATAAGCGGCGCAACTCTGCATGTGCACACACAGTGTTGCACGAAGGCCTGATGGCTCCAGGCTGACGTTGAAGCTAATTCAATAGTGTGTTCTCCTCTGCTCTGCTGCATAATGAGATTGGAACACAGACATTTGGTCCTTTTGATTAAAGTGTCCAATCAAATGGAGGTTATCAGGAGACAGATTCCTCCAGCACTGACTGTAATGGAGAGCGTTATCTCAGTCATTATTGTTTCCTTAACTGCAAATGGTGCCAGTTGTTGGCTTTGATAGACCTCTTTGAGCCTCTCAAGTAATAGGGTGTGATAGCACCAAAAGCATACTAATTCAATTGGAACTCCTAGTATGTCCGCATGTCCCGCAATTTGCCGGAGTTTGGTTGGACATACAGGTGGTCATGAAACACCGTAGATCGCCAAAATGATGGTTCCATCAAAGAACTAGTCCACCACCACCAGCCTTGGGCGGATTGTATTGTGAAGAAGGTAAAATGTGTACACTTTGGCTCAACCTGGCAATAACCACAGAAGGTTTTCATTCATTAATCGAAGCGATAACTAGGCTCTATAGGCCAATGCATAGTATATTCGGTTCCCAGTTTTAGAGTAGATCCACACTACTTTCTGCTCTCGGAGGTGAGAATTGTTCTTTTGGACCCTAATATATTGGTGCCTGATGCCTTCTGTGTATGTAACATGTGCTCTGATATATTAAGGAACAGCTTTTTTTTTTCAAAACCAACATTGTGGTTTAGTGATTCAGATGTTGGGTAGTTTTTTGGGAATGAGGCATCAGCTACGGTTGAGATCAGTTTAATTCATAGGCACAATATGCTTTAATCTTTTATTTTTAAGAAGCAGGGACCCGCCCATATTGGCCTTTTTTTTTTTTTTTTTTTTTCCCGATCTCGTGTGAAACCTCACATTTGAATGGCACTGTTTGCATTTTTTGTTTTGTTTTGTTTTTTCCCCCAGCTCCTGATGTGCATCATCATTTTTCATAACATCTTCTTCCCTACCACTGAGCCCCCACAGCATGCCACCCTGACCTCTTTCCCCTTCAGGTTCACCACTCTCTCCTTATACGTCTCTATTAGTCATTGATTTTTCTTTTTTACTGCACAGCTGTTGACTTCAGTCTGATTTATTCTTTCTGATGACCTTTTTACCTCTGTGAGGGCCCTGCAGTTACATTGTTAGCATAGATCTGCTAGCCAAGTATGAGGCTGATGGCCTATTGCGGTCACTGCTGAGTGATCACTAGCAGACATGTGTGGTGCCTTTTTGTTTTCTTTGGATTGGAACATCGATGTAGATCACAGGGCTTCAAGTTTTATTTTCCCAGCTGTAATTAAAAGGACTGGTATTTTCTCCGATTCAGGCCTGCTAACTACAAATGCTTCATTTTATTTTGTACTTTGGAGCTACAGAGGTGCGTCTTTTATAGCGTATTCTGCTGTTTTAACTCCAGCATTTAGATAATATTACAACAGACTCATGTGTCAACCCATTATGCAACAATACAACCACTTAGCAGCATCAGTGACATTAAGAGTGACAGATCTGTGAGGCTCTGCTTGTGTGTTCTGAATAAAAATGTCAGCTGTTGACTTGCCTTTTTACATAAAATCTCACCTAGGAAACCCCAAGATTTGGAAATGACATTTAGAAGCTGCACTCAGCTGTGAAATGCAGCCGTGACTGGCTTGCATTTCACAGTGGAAAGGACTTGAGGTGGTATTTTTTTTATTCAAAGAGTAAGTCTGAAAGTAATGTCTGCTTATTAGCAGGGTTTCAGACCAATGAGCCAGTGAAATACCATTGAGGGAGTCTATTTGAAGTAGGTAACGCATTAAAAGGATTATATAGGATTTTAGAAGTTTAGAAAACAGATAACAGAAGCTATTTTATCTTTTGTCAAAAGTGGTAATGAAATGAAATCCAGTTTTCAGTCACATTTCGCCGCAGATTTCTACAGTGGCGCTCCTGCTGCGTCGCTGGATAATAAATTAGAGGACTGCTTTATCTTACAGCACTCCGGCTGGCCGAAATTCTGGGATGTTATGTAGAGAAGGAACTGATGGCTGTTATGCTACAGTGAAACTGTGCTGCAGCTGACTGCATTTTAATAAACTATTAGCAGAATTGATTTATTTTATTTTATTTTAATATTACTATGGAAAATAAACTGTGCTATAGTTCAGTGTGACCATCTGTTAGTTTTTGCTGAAGTACTTTTTCTATCAGTAATATTTTTCCTTATTTCTTGAGCCCTGACTGGTAGTTTCAGTGTTTTCTCTACTGTGGGTTGCACACTGACTGGGCCTGTTCCTGGCCGGTAATGCTAAAGGCCTGATCTGAAACTTTGATATCCTGTTCCTTTTGTTGCTGTTTAACGTCATGAAGTTATGATGGGGAACTCAAAGTGTTTTTAGAAACCTTCTTGTACACGCTCAGTTTCTCTTTTAGGGATCTCTCTTGGTTTCTGTGCCATCCACCACTCTGTTCTACAACTTCAGCTTGTGATTCCAGCTTGGCATCTTTCTCAGAAACCTGGCACTTTGGGTGGTGGGGAGATGGCACGGAGGCTACTGTGATAGAAGGCCACCGATAAATCACTCCCTAAGAATCCTGCACTGTCCCACAAATCATGCTGTGCTCGCCATGACTTGTTGATTAATTTATTAGACGGCCCTTGCATTACTGAGCTGCTGCTGCTGCTGTGGGCTGTCAAAAACTCCCATCCTAAGTAGCTGCCAGTTTAAGAAGTCATTAACATCATTTCAGACGTTATACAAGGTACAAGGCTAAATGATCATCAAGTGGCCAAATGAGCTTTTAATGATACTACATTGAACTGCTTTATGAAGAATTTCTTACAGGGTGTATGGATGAACACGGTGTTGTAGCTAGGAATAAATGTCAGCCCGGGCGAAGTGTCGCCTGAACGGGAGAATCACAACATTGCAATGAAAGTGAACCAATATGGCCGCACCTGGTGGTGGATTGCTAACCAATTGCTTGCTAATTGAAATAACACTGCATTTCTGGCAATGAACAGGTAACGTTCTCAGCCCGGTTCTTCACATGGCACGCGCTCATAGCCCGTGATGAATCCTAGAAAGTTTTGTGTGTGTGTGTGTGTGTGTGTGTGTGTGTGTGTGTGTGTGTGTGTATGTTTCATTTTTTTCCCCAGTTCACTTAAAAAAACGGCAGTTCTTAGAGTGCTTCATGCGCAGCATTGTTAGAGGTATTTCACAGTCCACTGTGATCCACTGTGTTAGTCCTCAGTTGAACCAAGCGAAGTGTTTGGAATATTTGGAAGGTGAAAGGACAGATGCTTCCGCCATGTTGCTAAAGCTGCTAATGCAGTTTCCAGGAAAAACACTGGTCATCAAACCGCTGCAGCGGAGGTGTGTTAGGAGGCAAAGGGTTAATCTAAACGTTCAGTCAGTTGTTTGAAGAGCTGTTTCTAGTTCAGCAGCCTTGCATACAGACTTTGCTTCAGGCAGAGTGCGAACAGTGAAGGGAGGGGCTATTACGAGGGGTGGGGGTGGGGGGGTGGGTGGGGGCACATTTGCCTAATTGTTGTAATGTGATTTAACAGTGACTGATTCTCTCTCACTCCATCTCTTGCCTCACAGTGCTTCTCTCCTCACTCACTGGAATGCGTACTTCTATACACGCATGCAGGGATAAATGAGCAACCAGGAGCGACACACACACACACACACACACACACACACTTAAACACCTCTTTTACCTCCCGAGGGAGTCAAACCCAAATTGTTAAGTTTATCCACTCCTCCAAGTTTGTTTTTCCAACATTTATGTGATCAGATGTGATTTCCCCTCAGAGGTTTCTGCTATCTTCGACCATAAAAGGCTGCCACTGACTTCTGCTCGGTTAGCAATAATGGGGGACTGCATGCTGTGAAGTTATTAAATCTTTTGCGTGTATTGTGATCCTATATGACTCACTAAATTAAAAGGGTTAGACTTTTGTAATTGGTAGGGAGGTTCAGTCTGCAGGGCTCACACTGGGAGGAAAAGGCTCTTTTTTTCTGGTATTTCTGCAAATGTAGTTTTCGAGTTGGATGATTGCTAAAAGGTACACAGCTGATGTTTCAGATTTGGTAAAAATCTATGCAGTATGTCATTAACCTGCTTTTCATTGAACACATTATGTGCATGATGATGATATAGGGCAGCGCTGGGATAATTTTTGTCCAATGCTGACATACATGCTGTGTGTCCATTTGACAGTGCTGGTATGACATTTTATAAAATTCAGTTCTTTGTTTATTTATATCCCTGTACATTAAGCATTGTGCAAATTGTCTCTGAAAAACCTGCTAGCAACCAAAACAATTGCAAGGTAGTTGGTAATTGGTGCAGCATTGTTTCCTCTCTTCACCCAGCGACTGCAAGCAACCTCCTGCAACCACTTGCCAACCGGTCTGGGGATCACTTGTCTTATGAGCTTTTCACATTACCTATATAACTATAATATGTTTTATGTATTCATATTTATTGATTGGCCCTGAAAGATACATTTTTAGTAGCCATAAATGCTTAAACAAATGCCTTTTAAATACCAAGTATCAAATTCTGCAACATAGCTTGAACCTTTTGAAGACAACTAATCACAAACATTTCAACAGCAAAAAAACCCCCACATTGATTAAGATTGTATATGAATATTGTTTGATAACGCTAATATTTTCATGTTGACTCATTTTGGGACTTGTTTAAAACGTTCCGCCCACTCTTGCATTTACATCCCAGAGCCGCCACTTTTACAATTACAGCGTTATTGTTTTGCTTGGCATTTGTCTTGATTCATCAGTGGCGTGCTCCATCACCGTGTTCTCTGCTTCACCTCCCATCCTTCACCCAGCCATCTCCTCCACACCAAAAAAAAAAAAAGTTCTCCAGTGGATTGTGGGGTTAGCCACACCTCACTGCATTCATCCTTTTCAGTGAGCTGTCACTGATTGAAGCTCATTTGCATATAAATGGACAACTAATTCTCTCCTCCTTAATAGTTCTTGGTTGAAAGATTTTGACACAAAAGAAAACAGCTTTTGCTAAGTTTTCAGGCACATATTCATGTTTGACCTCAAATTAAAGTCTTTTTTTCCCCCCCTAAAGAAATAAACTTATAGAAGTGCCCTAGGAAGATGTTTTTCTTGTGTCTACACCTGTATCTGCTAAAGTAGTTCATGAGACTCCATTAGATCCATGAGATTAGTGAGGTCATGCTAGGCTGCCATGCCTGCTCTGTTTTTGATTGTTCCCATTGTTCGGGAACAGATGGATTGCCGTTTTGCACCAGTTTCCACTCTACTTGCGTGATATGTGACCTCACCATTAAAGTGGTGAGGGTTAAAAGGAGGCTGATAAAGTGGCAGAAAGACACCCCCCCCCCCCCAATCCCCAGCTCTTCCCTTTTCCTGACATCCTCTATTTCCTCCCCTGCTCTCTGACTCATATCCTTCTCTGGATTCCTGCTCTTCCTTTGTCCTCTTGTTCTTCACCCAACATTCTCGGGGTCCTTTTCTGTGTCAGCTTTCTTTAGAAAGCATAAATTGTTTGCACACAATAACAGAATTATTTCAGAAAATTACCAGGGTCAATATTATTAGCCCCCTGAAAAATTGACCTTTCTTTATTGAGCCATAGCGTAAACCACTGCTGTGCAATGATGTACTTTAACTTTGCAGTATTCAGAGCTTATAAAACAAAGTTAAAACTGAGTTATCTTCCAATTTCCACAAAGTATAAAAACCTCAGAAAGGATTTGAGCTGTCACTTGAGAAGCAGCAAGGTAAAAAACAAAAGAAATCAGTTTAGACTTGAGAAAAAAAAGCTGATACTCACAGAGCAGGAGGTTGATATTTAAAGTTATAACAGCGTTTCTAAGCGTCAAGAACTGGAGCGAGAAGTATCAGCAAGAAATTCAAAGAGAGCCACATGGCAGAGGTAGGAAGTGAGAGACGCGTCTACAGACCCCAGAACAGCTGCCAAGACACCAGTGAATAACTTAACCAAGTCGTGAATTGTAGTCTCAAAGACGACAAACACTAGAACTCTGCAGGAATGGACTGCGAGGTTGCAGACCAAGAAAAACTCCGCTTCTGCAGAAGAGACGCCTTCAAGCCAGAATGAATTATGCGAAAGGACAACCTGGAGAACGATTATGCATAGTGGAAGTGCGTCCTTTGGTCAGATGAGACGAAACAGAGACGCTGAGAACACCATAACCACAGTGAAACACGGTGGCGAGAGTATTGTGCTGTGGGGGGATGCTTCAGTGCGTCCCCGCATGCAGTGAGCAGCAAAACTGGATCTATTTTCACCTCCTGGTCTTCTGACGTGGACCTTGGTCTTCAGTTTATCACACAGATTTAAGTCAGAGTTTTGTGCAGGCCAGTCAATGTTCACTTTGGTCTTCTGGAGGTAGTTCTTCATCAGGAGCAACATACGTCGTCGTTGTGTTGGAAGACCATCAAATCTGGAGGAGCTTGAGAGATTCACCAAAGAAGAACGGGCTGCGATTGTTCAGCAGGCGTTTGTGAGACTATTTTTGTGAAGCATTGAAAAATATTGGAAAGATCAACTCCTTTGGGTTGTAAAGTTTCCGGCTTGTTACACTTATGTAATGATTTGGTGTTCAGATAACCTGAGTGAAGCTTTTTGTATGATCAGTGGTTAACATTTATCAAACTTGTTCTGAAGCAGAACTATTTTGTTTGCTCTCGCTAACCAGATACTGAGTTCATATTAGTGACCTTAAGTTGCACTTTGCACATATTTCCACTTCACAAACACTTAGAAACCCGTGAATCATGGGTGCAGCCTGATGTTCCCCAGAGTCTAATTGATTATTACAGAAAAGCAAAGGAGGATAGAAAGAGGAAACCAGAAATAATGCTCACTCTGTCATATGTTGTCAGAACAGGTCTTTTCTCTTTCTGTTTCTTACCAACACAGAGAGAAATCAGGTGTGAGTGGGAGGGTAAAGATGGGGGTTATTCCTTCTTGTCCCATAGTTAAAACTCCGTGTTAATAGGAGGCTGCTCTGTACAGCGAGTCTGACCGATTTGTGTGGAGAACTTGAGGTGAGTCGAGTTCACAGCTCTTTGGTGTACTCAGACTTCTTTTATGCTGTTTTCATTTATATAAGTTCATTAATACTCCACGTCATTTTGACAACATTATAAACCACTAATTGACTGTCTCAGAAGAGGAGAAGCCTTCTGACGGACGGTGTGTGGCAAGTAATATGATAACTGACCTCTTTGTGTTTCCGGTTGTCTCTCCTTTTTCCTTCATCACACCCTCTCTCTGTCTCCTTGATTAATCCTCTAGATTGGCTCGTCAGTGTCAGCCCCCTCCTACTCTCTTCCTCAGTCTATTCCTCTTTCCTGCTTTTCAATCTCTCATCGCCGGTCTTGTGTCTTTCATCACAATAGAGCAACATTATTGGGGCTTTCCTGCCCACTGTTGTTGGAAGATTTGGTTTTCCTACAACGATTGCTTTCCCCTCCAAAACAATGATTAATGATGCAGCTTTTTTTGCAAGAGTAGGCAGAGATGGCAAGCATGCCCCAGTTTGGAAGAATATTAATTGCTCAAACAAGGCTTAAATCACAAACACTCATAACCTCCTCTCATCGGCGAGGCACTTACCTTCCCCTATCAGATTTTTCTCCTTCTCTCTGTTTGGTCTTTTTTTTTAAATTAGTGTTTATAAGTGGACGTGATATGTGAATGTCTCTGTGTGAGCAGTCTACTTTTTGGTAGATTGATTGATTTATTTTTTTTAAAAAGACCCAAACAATGTCCATGTCCCATGGGTGAAGCATGCCACCAGACCATGTGAACTGAACTGTGAACCATGAAACACTTTTACCCTTTCTCTATGGAACTGTCACAGGTTAGCCATAGTTTTCAAACGGTCTATCCGATGTTAATTTCTGGCCATGCTGGACTTTAAATTAAACTTCCAATGGCCAATTTTGTCTTGCCGTTTCTTCAATAAAGTTTGCTGCAGCTGCCATTTTTCTTTCTTTTTTTTTGTGTGATGCAGCACTTTTGTATTATGTGAATTTCATGTGCCCCTGCGTTTTCTTCGGGATGGTGAATCTTTGTGCCTTTCTTTAGCTTTTATGAGCAGAGAGCGCTTCTGAGTTAGAACGCTGCATTTGCCCAGCCAGCCTCCAAGGTAAACACAGCTATAAGCCTCAGCAGCCCTGGCTCTGTGTAATGTTAGCTTTGGGTCCGGCTCCCGCACATTGCTCAACTTAATGCTAACTCTTCTGACTGCACCCAGGACTTAGCATGAGCGCTAACATCAACACCATAAGCCCTCACCACCTAATTAAAACAAATTCAATTTCCACCACGACCCACATTTTCATCTGCGTTTCCTCCGGCTCGCCGGGACCTGTGGTGGTGACGTGCTGTGATGGTGTTCACTGCAGGACCCGTTAAGTGTTTGTCTTGGCTTACCTAGGCTAGAATTTCCTACCCTGAGAAGATTTGTAACGGGATCCTAATCACGTTCCTCCCCCTAAATTCTGCTTCTCAGAGATGGAGCTGATATCATCTGCTGTGTTGAACCAAAACGTAATCAAGGATTCAATTATGGCCTGTGTGGCAGCTCATTTTATGGCTTTCTGTGTAACCTTTGGTTTCCTTAGCAGTTTTGCTGAAGGTGGCCTTTTTTAAATGAATTTTACCAGAGCTTCTGAAGATACAAGCAGACTGAGTCGGTAGATTACCTGTGAAAACAAATGTAGGGTGTCAGACTGAACACGTCAGTGTATTGATTCTGAAACAATACTGATCCTAATTTTCTTTTTTCTTTTCTTTTTGCTCAACTCTTGGTTTGCTCTTTGGTGTATAAACATCTATGTACACGCACGCACACTCCAATTACTTTATTAGGAACACTAGGATCCTTCTTTCCTCTAAAAATAGCTTCAGTTCTTTGTTTTATGGACTGCACAAGATGCAAAAAATGATCATTTAAAGAGCAGGTCCATGTTGAAATAATTGCATCACATTATGTCTCCTCTTCTACCATAGCCCAAAGTGTTGTTTTTGTTTGTTTTGTTTGGATATCGGGTAAATGCAGAGGCTGACATGTAGTTTAAAGCCAGTTTGAGACAATTGTGACCAAGTCTGGCCTTCTCCTTTCACTTCTTATTAACAAGGTGTCTCTGTATGTGTGCTTTTGCCCCATCCTGAGTAAACTTTAGAGTGTGTAGTAGCCATTAGATGTTAGATTCAACTCATTGTCATTGTGCACACAAGGCACACAACGAAATGATCGTTCCAGATCACTCATCC
>JAVDPK010002565.1:597309-611777 GCA_034780415.1 Cichlasoma orientale | reverse complement strand
ACACACACACACACACACACACACACACACCCACACACACACACACACACACACACACACAGCAGATCAGAGGACAGAAGCAGAGAGCGAAAACAGTGACAAGTTAGCCCAAAAATGCAAGTCAGTGGGACTGGGGTCTTGGGTCTTTATCCTTTGCAAACCTGTCTGTTTTGGTCATTAGTACAATGACGTTCTGAGGGTCACCCCTCCTCCTCTCCATCTAATGTAATGTTAAACTCAGGATCAGTGGAGTTTCTCTTCCTCTGAACTCAGCATGCTGGCAGATCAGCTCAGGACACTTTGTTGGGGAATCTATTGAGGTGTCTATTGTAATTACAGTTGTTATTCATGGCCACACCTTTTAACTGAAGGCATCAGCAAGCAAACAAGCTGTACAGCTGCAGCACACACAGTCTCTCATACTTAATGATCCTGAGTGACATGTGCCCCCTGGTGGCAGACTTAATGAGCTCGCCCTGGGCTCTGAGGTGAGACCGGCTGTGGCAGACATTGTTTAATCATAGAGAATAACTGAGTCTTCCCCATGTGGCCAATTAGAAGCCAGGAAATCTGCGATGAATACAAGGAATCCCAACAGCTGGTTGTGCAGTTGTAGACAGGCAGGAGGGACGTACCTCACTCTGGGTCTGTCGTTAATATGAACACACAAGAAACCTCCCGTGTCTCTGTGATTAGCTTCTTTATTATTTTCTTTATTGCTTGATGTCTTCCCATCTCTCGCATTTTTGTATTTTGTGTCGCCGGTTTGCTTGCGACACGGCTGTAACTTTTCCACGTTTCGTCCCGTTGTTTGTTATTCCTCCCTCCCCTCCGTGCGTGGCTGTGACCAGCGGTTGGCCTGTCAGTGCAGTGTTCACCTACTGTGGTCCTGGGGTGACTTAGCACACTGCCTCTGATTACACCCCAGCAGATGCCCATTTATCTTCCCGTGAAATGGAATAGGGGGTAGAGAGAGGCCAGGACATATTATGGTAATTCATCTCGGCGATCTAAAGGCCCGATAAATAGGGACATTTTCAGCTTAGTCACAGACATCGCTGATGGTCTGTCTTGATGTTTTAGTGACATCTTTGCTTTGGATTGCCTTTTTTTTTTTTTTTTTTTGGGTCTTGGAAAAACTCAAATTTAGACAGACACACACAGCTCGTTCAGTTTTCTCAGGTTACTCAGCCTGTAACAATCAGATGTCTTTATGTACGTGGAGGATCTTTTCAAAGCTGAACAAAATGATGTCGATCACGTCGTCAGGTATAATCATACCATAAGTTACATAGGCTAAGTATAGGTGTTTTGAAGCTGGAACAGACCTTTGAGCAACCGCAGCATAATGAGCCATCTAATTAGCACAGTGACCTCTATGCTGGCTTTATCTTTCACTAGCTTGTGCATGTATTTTGCAGAGTCAGCAGATGGGAATTGCAGATGGTGCTGTAGTTACAGGTCAAATTTAGACATCTGTGACTGATTGGTCCTGATGGTCATCTTTGTTTTTCACAACTTGTTCTTCAGTGGATTAAATTATGTGTTATTCTGCATAAATCATCTAGTAGAAAATTGCTCTATTTTCTCAGTCTATTTGATGCTATAATCAGGTTAATAACAGAGCAGTGCTTTTTTTTGCTTATAGTGGTGATTTGTTTTAAAACGGGCTTTTCTTCGGTTGTGTTTGAACCAACGAGTGCTTTGCTAAATGACGGTTGACGTGTTTGAAGGTTTAAGCTCGCTGTGTCCCAGAATCCTCCTTATCTCTGTCTGGATGTCTTCCCTATGGGCACATAGAGACCTCTGCCATCACATGTTTCACTGACTGCAAACGTATTACTGCCTGGTCTGATTTATCTTATGCGTTTTTGTCATCCCCCACATTGTAGGGATTTTTCCCTCTCTTTGCAGTTTTTTTTAATTTTTTTAAATTTTTTTAATTATTATTTTTTTAAATCATAGTCCTGTTCTCCCGTTGTTATTCTCTGGGTTAAAGCACAGGCCTTCCTTTCTAGGAAGGAGGCCAATCCTCTGGCCTGTCACAGGAGACTAATGCTCTGATTGGTCTTGAAATGTTGCCTGTCTGTGAAGACGGACTCTGATGAAGAGGTAATTATCTCCAAAATACTTGCATCTCCGAGGTTTCAATAAATCCTGGCTTTAAATAAAGGAACCTCTAATTGGGCAGTTATTCTTAATGCTGGTTTAGTTGGTTCTGTGGAGACTTTACAGCAGAACGTAAAGGACTTTGTCGTATTTGCTTTCCATCATGTATATCTATGCCTGTATGTCTCATTCACAAGCCTATCTGGAAGCCTCTCTTTATTCGTACAGGCTCATACTCTATGTAGGTGGCATCACAGCAATATTAATAACACAGAACTTATGGCAGTGTTCAGCACCCACATAAATCTGGATGCAGTCACTGTTATTGTTATTTATAGTGTCTGAGTCCTTGGCTAGCGGATGCTGATGTTTGTCATATCCGACGGGTGCTTATACTGTGTAAATAATGGCCTTTACAAATACCAACTGTACGTCACCCGCATGCATGCAGTGCCCACACAACGTGGTCGGACCTGTGAAAAGTCACATGACGCTCTTCTCATAGTCCACTGTGAGATTGCAGATTGGGAAATATCATCTCTACTGCAGCCTATTCCGCCGCCCTGCATGCTGATGTAAATCCTCTGAGGATTTCTTTTCCCTCTGTGAAGGACTGCAATCAATGGAAGCAATCTGGAATATAGTAAACAGGCAAGCGGCTCCGGGACACGCAGCCATATAGACAGGATTGAAAATGTGCCAGAGACTTGACCCTGATCGTGTTGGATCTGCTGTTTTTTCCGATCTGGATTTAACCAGGTGCAGCTGTCTAAGTATAAAACTTATTATTTGTTGTTCCTTAGCTGCACTGACTGCATCGGGTTCCGCACCTTCTGCTCTTTCACAGTCTTGACTGCAAAGTGATGCACCTAATTTGAGACTCTCGTACACCAACAGCTGCGAAGATTTTCGAGAAACACATTAGCAATCGAGCAATTTCTGTAACAGCCGCTCTCAAAAGGATCTAATTTGTACTTGATTGAGTTCTGTTTCTGACATGATCGGGAGAGCCTATGTTTCATGATGGGCTCTGATGTTTTTCCTGCTATATTGGGGTGAGGTGGGGGCAAAATTGCTGGTGAAAATAGATTTATTTTTTTTCCTCTGAGAAAACAGATGGCTTTGTCATTCAGTGAAAGTCATATCCAGGTACATTATTCAGCATCTGAGTGCATTTAGTCCTCAATTTAGACCTCCACTGCCTCGTGCAAGCATTGATTGAAAAGCAGTGTACCCCTGCCTCCAACCGAAAACGCTTTCATTCACATATTCATGCAATTTCTTGCAAATGCACAAGTACAATAGCATCCATATTGCACTGTCTAACAGTTGCACAGATGAATACACAAGGCTGCTAATAATTCTTTTGAATTTATAGAGCTCTCTGTACCTCTGATGTGCAGACTCGATTAAATGCTTGAACTGACTGTGCAGCATAAATTTTAACGTTATATTTTCCAACTAATTGTTTCTGCATTCACACACCTAACTCTGTAAGCATACACTGCCATTGTCTCAACACAGCCACATGAGACTTACAGTTTATATAACCCGTTCTCTAACTGTTTTGTCAGTTCAAGCGATGTTTACATGTGAAGAGCACTCATACATTTAAAGCAAATCATACATTCTTCATATTGCACTGAGGAGCACGTGTACACTATAAACCCCATTTGCGACTCTTTCAGTGTGGCTCGTGATCGATTTCTGTTGAGATTTTTTTTTTCTTCATTTATTTTTGTAACACCTTGAAAGTCCAGAAGGGGGCAGCAGACTATGCCTTGCTGTCTCCCGTCGCCACCTTTACTACGGCCTGTACTCATCTGGCAGCTGTTGCTATGGATACAGAGCCCCCATTGCTGTGATGCAAGCCACATCTAATAGAGCAACCTAGGGGGTGGTGTTGAGCTCAAAGCCAGGGTTGTTCACACAGACACACACACACATGCCTGTCTGCTCTGCGAATGTGAAATCTCCGCTTTGCGTTTTGGGAGTTCTTTTTCAAAGAGCTGTTCATTATTGTCATATTTTGACAGCGATTTCACTAAAATACTTAGAAGGGAAAGTATTCCTGCTGTCTCCATGTTAACATGTTTGTCACCCTCAGGGAAGTAGATACTTTCTGCTGGTGTCCCGACCTCCCCACGGTGGCTTAGTTATCACTGATAACGTGGATCTGAGCTATCTAGACTAGACTAGAGATCACTGGTCAAGGGTTACATTTGGCTCTCTCTGACTTCTCTGCCTGTTTCTTAATCATTATGACATATGGCTAAGCTCTGATCAGGGGTGATGAAAATGTTAAGTGTAGATAGCTGCTGAGTTAAATCAATTAAATGCTGATTAGCCCTGATTATCTGATTAACTAGCGCCATGGATGGACTGCTCACTTAAGAGATGATTATATAAGACATGACTCTGGGCAGCTTGTGTACATAGCTAAATTTAACTTGTAGTAGGTCAAGTTGGGATGGCATGAATCCATTTGACTTTAAAGCTTGCTATGTCCCACTTTGGAGGAACTAAATTTAACAATAAACAGCCCAGAGAAAGGAGGATTTAGTTCTAATCATAGCTTTTGCCTGGCAACATGCCCCTTGATGTTCAAAAGACAATTCAAGAGATGAGGGAGGGAAAAAAAAAAGTTATTTGTTACCTTGTATGCCAGACTGTTTGTGTATTCTACATCGAAACGACACTCGGTGCCCAGCCAAACGTGGTGGCACTGCCAAGTCTGGCTTGGCTAAGTGTAAAACAGGCTGGCATCTTCGCTGGCATATGACAGTGTTTTCTGCTTTGTCACTTTGTGTTGCTTTGTGTTAAGAGGAAGATTGCATCAACCGTGACCCACTGCGAAGACTGAACCTGCGGGTCAGGATGCTTAGATGCCCCTGCATAAAGACTTTTTCACACAGGAAATGCATTTAATTCGGGGGGGGGGGGGGTACGGTTATAATATGACTAGCATGCTGATGTTGAACTGTCTTTATCAAATATTATTCATTCATGTATTCATTTAGCAGACGTTGCAACGTGGATGTAAGTGGGATGTTTTAGTGTCAAAGAGTCGGCCTTCTTTTGGAGCTGAAAAGGTTAAGTGGTGATTTATCTTATAAGGATTCAGCTGTGCTAATGAGAGTCACGGACATGTTTTTCACTAAGGCCTACTTCATGGTGGCACTAGGGTCAGGGCGCACACGCTCTTATGTGAATACTCGTCTGGAATTACACGTAGAGTATGTGAAACGTACATTATGGGATTCTTCCAGTAAAAGTAATCAACTTTAAGGAGGTTTGGATTTTAGCCTGAGCGCAGGCCCTGAATGGACAGCCTCAGCTACTTTCCAACTGTGCGCACAAGTGAGATTAATTTTAGGATCGGCAGTAAGGTTATATAATTTATGTAGCAGAAGTGTAGCTGTAGGTTTTGGATATCAAGCCAGCTTTTGGGGCTCCCCACTATGCAATGCCATTCCTTGTCTAGAGTGTAACCGGGTGCATGACTCCTGCCATTACTAAATCAGCAGAAATCGGTCAAACCTTTCCTTTCTTACCGAGGCTGCCCTGCGAGCAAGGAAGATCGCGTTTCAATGAAGTTTGCTTTTTCCATGCTGTGAATACAGATGTCAACTGCCAGCAGAGGGTCTAGCTGGTGCCACGGCTGGCTATGCATGTCTGAGCAGGGACTTGGCTGGCTGATCAGAGCCGAGGGGTGCTGGGGTGGGTTCGGAGGGGAGATGCCTGGAAAGTAGTGGGGCTTTCCGCATTTCAGCTATGTCTAAAACTCTTTTGATGTTTTGCCTGGCTTACGCCGATGTTCACGTTCTGTGTGACAGACTCTGCCTCTCTCTCTGTCTCTGTATGAAACCCTTCTCACTCACCTCCCTTCTGTCGTAGATCGCACGCCTTCTTTAGGAAATCGTGCTTGTTTTAGTGGACTTATAGGAAATCTAGAACAGGTGGGTTTTGTTTGAAAGATACGTCTTTTCTAATTATGTGTTTGCAGCATGATTTGGGTGGGTGCCCTCTGGGCTAAATGGTCTAGCCTGCTGCCTGCTTGCCTGCTTTGTTCCACGCGCTGCACTGCAGACCCAGTCTGATTCCTAGAGTTTGGCGTTGGTTTTGAGTTGATAATTGAATTACGTTGATGCAAAATGGGGCATCAGATTTAAAACTAATTAAAACTAATCTGAAGTTTGAGTGTGCAAATTATTACTAAAGTTGAAAACTTTTTAAGATAAAAAAAATGGACATTTCAGCTGCAGAAACAGAGCTATCTGCCATTGCAACCAGAGTGCTGTGCATTATATAGATGGTACCATAACAGACCAAAGCAACTTGGTAGCAGTTAATGGGCTTATGGTGTTAACACACACATGCCATTGTTTAAGGCGAGGTGGGTCATTATCATCTTGACCTGACAGATTGCTGGTAGAGTATCCACACAATATTGATTTCTGAGTAAACACAGTGGACTGTTTTTCTGCTACACTTTTCATCCACTAAAAACTATTTGGAACCAAAAGAACCAAACCAAAAATCTCATGTTGTTGGATCACTTAAGGATAGTGATTTTAAAGTGCTCAGCTGGGAAGGGGAAAGCAAAAGGAAATGTGGCTGAATGGTATTCGACCACAAACCAGAAACAACAGAGTATGTTACGTAGCTGCAAAAAGAGGTTGACTTGACTCCCGAAACTCCTGCACGCTTAGTCCCAGCAGACACGTACGCACAGGCCAAGGAAAAGCTGCTAGCTGGTTATCTCTGTTCAAGGTAGTGTGTACTTTTATTGGGCTTACATTTATAAGTATGTGCAGGAAGGTGGAGTGTTTGGCTATACTTGAGCTGTCCTTTGTGGTGGACATAAAGATACACTTAATTCATGGATTCTGGCATTGGTCTATTTTCTGTTATGTGTGAGGACATTGTCAGTCATGACTTCAAAGTCAGGAGAATTTGTAGTCTCTAACTACAGCAGAAGAAAGGAATCAGACCTGCGGCGGGAAACTTGTGCTTGATGGCGTGAAAGGATGTAAATATTATCAGTCCTGTCTAACATCTGGATCTTTTATCCTCACAAACAAAAGTTTGACGACCTTCAACAAATCTTAACTGTATTTTTATTTTCTCCTGTTTTTATTTCATTATTTTAATTGTTTGTATCCTTTTAGCACTTGAATTGCTTGACATCGCTGTAAATGAAAGTGAAGAGCAGATGCTACAAGCCAGATGAAAAATATTTGAACTTGATTTTTGGGTTAAGCTCTCGCTTTAATGTCCGATCCGACTGACTCAGGTGGTTGTTCTCATATACAGCTCCAGCAGGTCATTTCAGTAGTTCAGCGATGCAGAGTATGTGTTTTTAAGAAGGGCTTAAGCACCTTCCTCTTAATGACAAGCTTCAGCTCCAACCTGGTCTATGCAGGTAGTTGAAATTGGGTCAGCCTTTTTTCCATACATTCTTACTATTCAAATGCAATGTATTGACACCAGGTGGTGATCAGTGGATAGCCTTCATTGCCTTGATGACAGCAAAGTGTCTGGGAACGGGGGGATGACAGATAGTGCTATCTACTTAATCAACATGTCCTGATGTAATTATCTTATCATTCACTACCGAGGCAGTCCTTTAGGGCCTTGTTATTCATACTTTTGTGACTTTGAAGGATGTCTGCTCATTTTTATGAAAGCATCGTTGTTCCATCAAGATAATCAAGCACAAAGAGAGAGATGGGGGAGGACAGATTCAGCATAACTGGATTAATGCTTATGCAATAGCTCCTTGAGGTGCTGTTGACGGCACACCCATGACCAACCATGTAGCAGGATTGTGCTAGCTTTCTTAAGCCTTTCTCTTTCAGCTGAAAGAGTGACTCGTCTTTTCAACATATTTTAATCACTCAGAATAACATATAATGACGCATAAAAGCTGCTGCTGAGTTTGATGATTGGTTTAGATCCTGCTTGGAATTGTAGAATCTAGTATTTTTGGATCTTGATTCATATTAGTGACTATAGCTCTTTATGTATAAAAAAATATTACAGTATCCAGTTAGTAGTACTAGGAAAAACTCTATAATGTTGTTTTCACTTTGGGTGACCTTTTAGTAATATTACAGGGGAGTCCAGTCCAAATTTCACACTGGGTCACACAATCAGTCTGAAGTCTGGCAGGAAGGAATACCCATTGCTCTCTAGTAATTGTGTACATGACTACATCAGAGAGTGCATTAGGCTCGCTGTTGGCGTGAGAGTTGGATTGTGACCTGTTGTGAGGATTACAACCAAGTGATATGTCTGCATGGGACAGTGCCAGGAGCAGCATCTCCTCCCAACGACGAGCTTAGATAGCGATGGAAGACGTGACCTCTTTTTATAGGCGGGGACACATCATCGATCAGTAAATCTGATTTTAATTGCTCAAATTTGCAATGGTCAAAGACCCCAATTAGTTACTTTAAAATATAATTCACTCAAGTGTAATGCACGGACCTGGATTTTTTTTTTTTTGTGAGAAATGAGAAATTAAGAAAAATATTTACATTTGAATTGTATTTAAAAAATAAGAAAAACAAACATAAGAAAATACTAATGATTCAGAGGAACAGCAGTTAAACATGTTCTATAACAGCATTTTTAATTACCAGACAGCTTCATGCTATCGTGCTTCACTTCTATTTATAATTATATGAACCTACAATCTTTCTGCTAACCAATGCAGAATGCTCTTCTGTACTATGCTAACAATCTCAATCATCTTATTAAACACACACACACACACACACACACAGGCACACACACACGTACACACAGTTTCCATGGAAACAGAAACCAGGGCCTTTTATGACTGGTTGTTTGCCCAAGACAACCAAAAATGGTCTCAACAGCCATGCAAAGATGGGAGATTCATCATTTGTATAATGAATAAGGGGACACACACTAATAAAGAAAACAAGATGTTTGTTTGTTGCCCGAAGCAGTGTTGTTGTGAAATTAGATCAAGAAATTGTCAAATCTGGTATAAAATCCAGTTTTTCAGTCTGCTTGGGTGACGACGCACATCTCTGCTCTTTTTGTCTGTTATGTTGTTGGGCTGTTTGATATGTTTGCACACGCATGGAACTGCCACTAACGTGGACGGTATCTGTAATAACCACACACACACACACAGGCACACATTGAGGAGCAAACACAAACACACAAACACTTTCCACCCATGCTGCCCTTCAGTTGCCCAATGTGTGTCTGAGGTGCAGATGGCTAAACAGTAGGAGGGCTGCGTCTGTGTTAGCCGTGGTGCTAGCAGTCTCAGTTTTGGCTCGTCCGGGCCTTCTGTAGCGACAGCCTGCGGCCAGCTACCCCTCTCAGCGACAATGGCAAGTGTACAATTCACGGCTATGCACTCACTCAGCATCAAGCTTTGCTGTAGTTGCAGGATAAACCTGAGTGTTTCTTTTGGTTGGAGCCAAGCAGTGTGGCCGTTTGACGCTTCGCTGTGAATGAACAATGTCATTTTGGCTCTTGTGATGTTTTTATGTCTGCCGTTTTTTACTTTAGTCGTTTTTGATGCATGTTTGTTTTGTTTGTGTTCACAATCACAGGAAGCAAGCTGACCAAGGACCTGAAGCAGTACCTGAGCCAGCGCTTCCAGAAGTCCTCGCCTGACCACGAACTGCAGCAGACCATCAGAGACAACCTCTATCGCCACGCCGTGCCTTGTGAGTGTGACTGTTTTTGCAACTTGTTCTGTCATTAAATCCGTCTCATGTCTTTCACGCTCCGTTCTGTTGTCTTTTCCATGTCCTGGTATTTATATAAACTCTTTACACAGTGGCGTATTGCTGTTACTAGGATACAGTGTTGCCTAATGGCTGTGATTTGTTTTGTTTGCATTCAGATCAAAACCAAAAAAACCCTTCGTTTAGGTCAGTGCAAACCACTGTCTCACATCCAGGCTTGATTAGCTTTAGATGCATGTATGAATGAGTTTGCTTGCCTCACACAGACCCTTTGCCACTGTTCCTAATTACACCTGATTGTTTGTCTTTAGAGCAGCATTGGCCGTGCAATTAGCCGGACTGATTACTTCATATCCTCTTCCTGATAGACCTTATTTCATGGCTTGATCTGTTTTACCACGCACACACAACGCTCCTTTCTTTCCAAACTGATAATCAGTTAGTTGGTACAAACTTAGGCATGCTGCACAATCCACCCATTCTGTCTAGTAATGTCCTGTCAGAGCAGGGAAAAAAATGTCTGCTGTTTCCACAATGAACAGCCTAGTAGTAATATCACATGACCATTGGATCAGCACAGCCAGTAATTATAGTAGCTATGGCTTCATCAGAGTCCCTCTGCCTCTGTAACTAACCAGCATCTTCTCTGCCAGAGCCGGTTGGATAATCTAGGAACAGAGACCTTGTGTCTTTGATAGTTTTTTCTTAGTGTTGATATAGCAGCGATCTGAAAGCACATTTATTTGTTATAATGCTGCATATTTCTCTCATAGCTACTGCTTCAAAGTTGAAGTAGACATTTGAAGTTTCACTCTTCCCTGCTCTAAGAAAAAACCGTGTCGGTACTAATGATGTGGCATTGTATAAACGCCACGATAGCGTTCTTCTAGATAGATGCTATGCAGAGACTAGATTGATGCTTGATGCCAATTTTGACTTAACCCTGACTTGCGTGTAACACTGAAAATGGTCCAGTTGGACCGATGAGTGGGTAGTGAATCATTATGCTGCTGGAGTTGGAAATCCCTTCTTGTTGTGGTTACGGAGCGCCTCTGTAACCACAAAAAAAAAGGGAAGCGGGAAAAAAAAGTGTTCAATTTTTCAAGAAGAAAATTGAACACTCAACCTCAAGCCTCTACTCAACGTTTTAATATCTGGAACTGTGGTGCACTGGTCTAATGATATTTACTAATATCCATCAGTCTCACAATAGCAATAGTCATATTACATAATTTCACAGTTTCCACAGTAAACACTCTTTTGCAGTATCAATTAAAATCCACAGTATGCACTTTGAAATTGAAATGGTAAACAGCTTTATTTAACACTAAACACTTTCCATGGCCTCGGCATATTGGATTTTAAATACATTGTTTTGAAGTTGGATTTGAAAAGGATCTGCCAGAGGATGAAAATGTTCATGGTTCTTATCAGTCGGCGTTTTCCAATTAGTTTATTCACGGTCCTCTCACACAAATTACTATCTGACTTTATCTGCATTACCTCCAATGCCATATGTCAGCTAGACACTGGTAGAGGGTGGTGGTGTGGGGGGTGGGGGCTGGCCATTTTAATTAAGGAGTGGTCCAAGGCACACCAGTAAAAACCCTGCTGCTGTTGGCAGCAAACGGTGCATGAAGGTGTTCTCTGGGCCACATGTTTTATAGGACTCTAAAGTTTTTGAAGTCGTGGCTTGCAGAGGAGAGTCCGTCTCTTACCAGAATGTTAAAGTCAGAGATGCTTTGCAACAGCTTGATTTTTTTTTTTTTCCTCTTCCTTTGCTTTTGGTCGAGGTCATTTTACAGTGGGGCATAGCTAATGGTCTAAGTCTTGTTCAAGGCACGTTCATATTTCTTTGTGTGATTTTTAAGCACACAGCCGGTGTGAAAACGGAGGAGAGGTGTCTTGTGTAATTATGGCAGAAGTAGTAATGCAGCTCAACCAACCTTTCTACACTCTTACACTTTGTCAGAGTGCTGTGTGTTAATGTTAGTCTGTCAAAATCTGTGTTACCTGAATGTGAGCTACATGAGCGTGGCGTGAGCCCCCACACCGCACCCCCCACACACACAAACACACACACACACACACACACAGGTGCCCTAAACAACCAACAGCAGCACCAGCGTAAACCACAGGAGGGATTGGACACAGCTTGTTACAGTGTTTGATGGGTGTATGTTCTCTGCTGCCCGCACACCATTTCAGTATGATATCAGAAATGTGAATGTACGTTTGAGCGTCTTTAATTAAAAACAAAATAAAACAAAAAAAAAGGGCTGCTTTTGCAAGAGTCGGTCAATTGTTGTGTAAGGTGTGAATGTGCTAATGCTCTGTTTCAGAAAGTTACAAACATGGATGGAGACACCCACGTCACGCAAAGATGATCGAAGGCTTTTCTTCCATCCAAACAGCAGTTCTAAAAAAGCGTAGTGGAAGCACTGGTAGAACTGCTTATGTTACACAAATGCATACATGCACTGTATGCATGTATTTGTGTAACTATACAAACTAATTGCACAGTTAAAGGAGGGGAACCAGCGAACATGAACTTGTAAAAGACGGTTTGAGGACTAACTAACAAATTATAACTACACTGGTACATGTCCAAAAAAGTCAGCTCTTCCTATAACCCTGTTAATCTTTGAAGCACGGCGCTCCCGCCCTCCCCCATCTGCTGAGGCATTTGTCTGCTTCCCTTGTGGTCATCCCATCTGTACGTCGAACATTCCCAGTCTCCCATTATCCCCACAAACCCTCCACTCCCTCTATCCTCCTCTCATTTCTGACCCCCCCAACTCATGACACCGCTGCCTTTCGTCCTCCCGCTGCCACTGCTGCTCCCTTTCTCCCTCTGTATCAGTCTTTGTCTTCCTCTTTCCTTTTTTTTTTCCTGCCAGTTGTCAACGATCGGAGCAGTAGCAAGAAGAAGAGAGGATTGCTCTGTTGGTTTAGTACCTGATTTTACATCTCACCGTTCTGTGTCAAGAAGCCTTGAAAAGGGAGCTCTGATCTCTCCTGCATCAAGGCAAGTAGCAGTATTATCTGCTGTAGTTGTTGTGATGCTGATGGCTTGGGGATCGCTCCTCAAATGGACAAGGTTTGCACAAGTCTGTGTTCACGTGCGTGTGTGATGAATTGCGGGACTAGCAGTGCAGACGATTGGACGACCAGTATATAGGCTAAGAGGACGGCTCGGAGGGAGGTGCGGGCTGAAGCCGTGGGGATCGAGATGGGGGTGGGGTGGAGTTTGGGTGTGGGAGGAGGGCAAGAAGGGGGGGATGGGCAGAGACGAGAAAAGAGAGAGGGGATGGAGAGAAGGGGGGGGGGGGATTAAAAACACACTCAGATCAATGCTGATTCTAGCTAGCTAGTCAAGCTAACCTAAACATGAATAAGCATGTAGAAGTATGACTTGTGATTGGATCAGACTTCACTGTCCTGTCCAATATGAGCTGCTTTCTGTCTGTGTCAGCAGTGGAAACAAAAGGCACCTTTTTTGCACTGCTTTACAAATTGCATCCACAGATGCAATCGCATAGTGGTACCTGAACAAAACAAAAGAAATGCACTCGCTGCGAGAGCGACTGCGCCCTTTCTAACCAGCAAACGGTAGCAAATCGAGTAAGGTATTACATGGCGAAAGATCTAGATGTAAACTTGAGGGTATTTTTTCTTCTTCTTCTTCGCTGACTGAAAAAAGGACGTCTGTCAGTCGAGTGATCTGTGTGTCCGGTATCTGTCACGCATTACATAAAGGATCTTGTTTTTTCTAAATGTATTTGGATGTGCCTTCCTGTTAAACCAGCTCTCTGGTAAACGATACCTTCACAAAGCCAAGTTTGCCTGGCACTTTGCTGGACGTCTCCAAACACCTGACACCGTGGCCACACTTGAGTGCAACTTTTGCATTGAAACAGAGCTAAACTTGGCAATAGCTGAGTAGTCCATCTCTACCTCTGCTGGCATCTGTGGCTTAAGAGAATAGCTGGTTATCTTCAGACATATATCTTTATGTTGGAAATGAAGCTGTAGAACCGGGGGACAGCGTGGGACAGCGTAGCCCGGCGACTGGAAGAAAGGGGAAACAGTAGCCAATAGCTTCTCAACAGTCTATTTGTGTCTCCATAGTTCTAATTCTGCTGCAAGGCCCAGCTAACCAGCTGCTGGATGTAGCTTCATGCAGACACGGGACATGAAACATTGTTGTTCTCCAGATTTTTTTTTTTCCTGTTTTTGCTGACATTTTTTAAACCACAGGGGTAGGGCTCTAGGTCACAAAACAATACCTCTGTATTTGTTGGAGCGCATTTAGAATGGGGGTTCCCAGCATGCTGCAGCTAGATAAAACTGTAACTGCAGGAAACAATAACTGCCGAATTGGCAAAATTAGCAGGAGTCAAAGGAGTGCTGTTATACAGAGGATTTATGATGAATGAGGTAGGAGCGCAAGAGGCACCACAACTAAATGATATACCAATCCTGAAAATATAGTGCCATCGGGCTAAAAATAGTGCCGGTGCCCAGTAGTGAATTGTACCTGATAATGATATTGACAAAGTGTATTCTGTATCAAATACAGTCTGGTGGGTGCTTGTTACCCCCCCCCCCCCCCCCCCC
>JAVDPK010002565.1:566535-579634 GCA_034780415.1 Cichlasoma orientale | reverse complement strand
GTGGTGGGGTGACGTATTTACGCCATGAAATTAGCATATCATGATATAATTTATTTTCCCGGGCAAGATTTTTTTACTGGTATTATCGTGAATGATATGATATGGCCCAGCCCTACAACACAGTACAGTATTTGAAACTTATTCAGTTAACAGTGGAGACTCCTGTGGGTAAAGAAATCCGTACACCGCTGCCATCTAACATGGCCGGATTTACTGCTGGTTTGCCCCAGCGCAAATGTAAGTGAAACTGAAAGGTGTGGACACAGATGTTTTTGCAGCTGTTTCAGAAATATTTGTCTCTAAACACAAAATTTGTGGATGTTTATTTAAATGAATCATACAGGGACTTTGCTGCAAGTAACCGCTGAGCGGTTTGCATTGTTTCCACTTTTATTTCCACTTCTACACAAAGATCCACTCATAATGAAAACTGCAGAGCGCACAAAAGCCACCGTGTGTCTTTACTAAGCAGAGTGGACACACAAAACTCTGCAACAAGTCTACTTTCATGTAGTTTGCCTTTTTTTTTTTTTTTTTTTTAACTTTTCATCAGATCTATTGCATAACCTTTTGAAATATCTGTCAAAATACAGCTATTAATGTGAATCAGACAGATCTGAAGCTCAGTCAGGATCTGAAGGTGAACTGTGCTGTGTTATTCTTCTGGATCAGCTGTTATCCACAGATTACAGATTTTATGTGGTAAACTTGTTTAAATAGAAAAAGCATCCCTTCTGTGAATAAATCTCCTCCTGTGCTATTAGGTGTATCCAGAGAGCAGCTGCCTCGCTCTCCAAGACCAACCATAGTCCCCCTCAATTTCAGATGGAAGGCTTCACCCTCATGTCAAAACTTATCTCTTGATTTAAACTGCCGTGCTGTTTCCTGAGAGAAACTCATGCATAAAACCTGTGCCTTAAACCGTGCTATTTTTGTTAGTATCTTACTCTCTACCCCATCAGGTCTCCTCATTTTTGTGCTGCTATATTGAAATTGCACTGGTCATTACTGAAGTTTGCTCACTGCACCTGTTTGTGTATCGTTATTAGTCACCTGCAAAAGTTTTGAATCCCATCAGCGCTATTTTTTTGCTGTTGTGGCATCACTCTAAATCGGACTAATGGTCTCCTAAATACATTATAGTACAATGATGCAGGAGGACCTGTTACACATTAGTATTTTTTTTCCTGAAATGATTAAAAAAAAAAAAAAAAAAAGTAGTTCTTCTATTTTTTGCCATGCTGTGCTATTTCCCTGCAATGCTGTAACACGGTGCCCTGCTTTTTGCAATGATCACAGAAAGGAAAAGGGTGTTATTCCAGTTATTAATCATATTTAATTTGTGGTACTTTGGGTTTGTTATAGAACCATTTATCAGGGCATCTAACTGAAGTGGCATAAAATGTTGTGGTTACAGAATGAATAGCTGACAATACAAACAAAAGTATTTAGACAACCTTCCACCCTGAGTCTGTGCATAGAATAAACTGGGTGTTACAGAACAGCAGACACATTACCCTCTTGAATAATTCCAGCATGTTTTTCTGTAGGTTTTACTCTCTGCTGCTATAAAATGTAATTATTTTATGGTTTTGTCCATGAAAACGTGTTACTAATTGCAGTCTAGCCCGTGCTAAATAATTAGACTGGCTCAATATACCTTATTTATATTTTGGATGCAAACATTTTTCTCTCATTAAGACTGTGGCTTCAGAGTCTACGGACTCTTTACCTATATCAGCTTAATTGAGCTATAGCAGTAAAAAGTGATTTGAGAAATAGAATAAATTATTCATTAGTTTTTGTTAAAGTGGTGCAACTTGTGAAACTTTATTTGAGCCAAAAAAAAAGAACAAAAATGCAGTTTTGCTTTGGAGATTAACACTCTCCCACAAACTCTACTTCTCAATTTGCATACAAAGGCCGCGACTAAACCCCCTTTAACACACACACACACACACACACACACACACACACACACACACACACACACACACACACACACACACACACACACTTCACTTACACACACACACACACTTCACTCACACACAAAAGGCTCTTTGACCCCTCCTCTTATGCCCTCCTTCTACTCTTTTCTGTCTTTCTAATCCCCGCCCATCTTCCCTTCTGCCTCCTTCATCACCTAGGTAACTATTATGGGACACCCAAGCCACCAGTGCAGCCCCCCAGTGGGAAAGTGATTAGCAGTAGTGGTAGCAGCGGTGATGCCCCACTGCCAGACGGGCTCAGCAGTAGCCTGCCGGGCTCGCAGCACTCCACTCCTCGACGCAGCAAGTCCTACAATGACATGTACAATGCTGGATTAGTGCCTGGAGAGCAGCAGCAGGAGGACGACGAGGACCTCCCTGACATGAACAGCAGCTTTACAGGTATGTGCAGGGGACGAGAGGAAGGAGAGGAAAACAGAAAAGGTGGAGAATGTCTTGATGTGTTTCAATTTTAAAAATCTGCGAGACTTGACTGAAGGCAGCGGGGAAATGCTCTTTAGGTGAAGTTCTTAAAAGTGAGGATCGTGAGCTGAAATGAAATGAGTGGGTACAGTGCTCAGTGGCATGCAGTCAGTCTCAGAAACAGAATCTAGGTGTCGGTTCTTCTACAAGAAGAAAAAAAAGACAAATATTTAAGTTTCCTGGCACTTAATCATGTCTTCGGCGGCTTCGGCTAAGCAGCAAATTCAAGTAAGTTTTGATCACGACTTCTTAAGCGTAGTTTTCTCCGTTGTGATTTTGTATATTGAAGAACAATGTTCACATGTTCAGCTCGCTTTCAGTGACGAGTACAGCAGATGACTCTGACAGGGCGCTGCCATGTTGAAGAAATTTTTTTTTTTTTTTTTTGGCCTGTCATGTCTGGCAGTTTTGCAATCAGAATGATAATCTGAATGCACTGTTGTACCAAACATATTTGCTTTCACAAGAAAAGCTCTATAAGTTGAAGAAAATAACTCTGATGGCGTTTTCAAGGTCATCTCTGCTGTAAATGTGTAATAAGAGCCCGAGTTTCAAACTCAGGTTCAGGTTTACTCGTGGCTTGTCTTTGGCTTGCTTGTTTTGATTTATTTGCTAACTGAAATTAATAACTGCTTTGCAAAGCATCATTACAACACATTGTCACTGAGCGAAATAAAGTCAACAGCGAGTGAGCAATGAATCAACAGTAATCAATTACTAGTCAAAAAAGGTAACACTGACAGACCCCAATTTTGAGTGTACATTGAGTACATTAATACTTGAAATACTCCTTTACATAAATCGGTGTTAGATTTCAGTTCAGTGATTTGGCAAATTCCGTGCTTTAGGAACTTTGATTATTGGTTGCTATGGAAGACTGCATTAAATACTTTGAGTGTAGCCAGAAAAACAAAACAAACACTGAGCATAAATTGTTATTTGAATTCATGTAATAGTTTAAAATAATGTGAATGCCAAACCTACAAACCACAGTTGCTATTGCGTCGGACAACAGTTTGAGGTGTGCGCACAAGCTGCGACACCACACGGCGCACTTTCATCTTCTCCGGCTGTTTTAGTTGAGCACAGATGTGTGTGTCAGCTTTTCAGCTGGCAGCTGAAAACCTGAAAGCAAACGGTCACTCGAGATGCACGTAAACGGCATTTTGAAGCCAGGCGTTAACAGCAGCATTTTGTCTCACGTCGACCCGAAATTCACTTTTTGACACAAAATAAAGGAACCGAGCCAAAGGCTGGCAACATACCCAAAGCTACATTAAATTAGCTTTCTTTGCACAGAAAAAATCCAAAATGATACATCGCATCTGACGTTAATAAATGTTTATCTGCATTTTCAGAGAGATCTTTCCTTCTTCTCGCACTAATAACAACTACAGCTGTTGAGTGTAACCCGCAACAGCTGCAGTTGTTTTCAACTCCTCCTTGTTTTGTGGGACTCGCAGCTCCTTTAGCTGATTTGAACACCTTATGCCTGAGAAGATACTGTGCTTTATTTAGTCCAGGACAATACTGGAATGCAGTCACACTTTCTTCCACTCCTTTTTTTTTTTTTTTGGGGGGGGGGAGATAAAAGAATTTGAGAGCTGATGGATAAGGTGGGAGGGAATGGAAGTGGGGAGAAGGTAGAAGGAAATTAAATGGAAAGAGGGAGTGACTGGGAAGAGGGCAAGTCTAAAAATGACTGCACAGAGGGAACGAAACAAGCAGGGGAGGTTTTATATTGTGAAGGAGGATAAGCTCAGAAAAGAAGTAGGAGAAAGCACAAAAGAAGCGGAGAGGGAGAGAGAGAGAGAGAGAGAGCCCTTTTGGTGTGGAGAGGGGCTGCAGAATACAAGAACTTCTTTGATTGGTGAGTAAGTGGTCTCTGGCTTTGAATACATCTGCTGCCTGCATATCTGCACCCACAAATGTAGAATAGTGCCATCTGGCTGTGAGCAGCAGACAAATGAGTGGCCGCCATATATGAAATATTTCAAGGATTCCATTCGAGTCTGTGAGTAAACGGGAGATCTCATTTCATTAGTTTAAATTAGTACGTTTACAGCAGTGCTGCTTGTTTGACATTAAAGGACCTACTGGACTCATTTTCCTTCTTCTTCTTGTGTTAGTAGGTCAGTAGGCATTTTAAGGAGGTTCAGCACTAAAGCTGTTGCTGCAGTGTTTTTCAGAGGTGGGACCAAAGGTTGTTTGTTAGCTGTCTGTGATTGTGTGACAAGTGCCAGTCGAGTGTGAGTGTGAAAATGAAATAGCAGGAAGCAAGGTGGTAACACTTTAGAGTCCATGTTTCAAGGTGTGAACTGCCCACTCAGCATTCTTTACTGGAGGAAGTTTCTTCAGGATGTACGCTGGGCTAAATGGAAACACGCTATGGTCGTGGGACTGATTTAAAGCAGTAATTAGATGTGCAGGCTTTCTAGTGGTTCACTACTATGGAAACTTTAAAAAGTTTGTGCTGTATCTTGTGATGTTACTTTAAAATGCCTCCTTAAATCAGCAGGAGCACTAGTTTGTAAATAAAGCTTTTTTTTGGTTTATCTTGTGATCATTTACCTCGGAGTCAGATCAGAGTGGGCAGTAGCGTCGCTCCCGAATTGAGCGCATTCTAGTAAAGTCGGAAAAGCAAGGAAACAGCAGGATGTGTTCTGCTCCTTAGCCGGGTAGAGCTGCAGCACGTTTATGGGTAGAGCCCAGTTATTGCTCTGTTTATGCCTCAATTACGCAACAGTAGTAGTGCAGATTGTAAGTTTTACTAATCAACAGTAGTAGTACAGATTGCAAGTTTTACTAATGTTTACATGCACTGCTGCCACCTTGGATCGCTGAGTCCCGGGTTGGCGGGGCTTCTCTGGCTTTCTGAGTCGGAGGTCTGACTTGAGGGGGCTTTCCAAATGAAAATTTCAGCTGGGAGCTTGGAAATTCCGACTTTTAACTTCAAATGGAACCATTTGTCTCAAGGTTCCTCTTGTGACACGTTGTTTTCACAGCTACTTGTTGTCTCTGAAAGTGTTACTTGCATCCTCGAGCCAAAACATGTTTGACACCAAGCTGTGTTTGCCTTTTTCGCTTGTTTTCGGTCCCTCCAGGAGACTCCAGTGAATTAGAAGAGATTCATCACTCGGTGCGCCCTTTCGCCCCCCGCCAGAGTGACCTGCCCTACACTGGGACAACCCCCTCACCACCGGCCACCACGGAGAGCACACAGCAGACACACACTCATCTGAGCCATCCTCCCCCAGAGGACCCGCTGGGACCTCTGCCTGACAACTGGGAGATGGCCTACACCGAGAACGGAGAGGTCTATTTTATAGAGTAAGCAACAAAGTATATATTGAAGTATTCTGAAATCAAGCTGTATTCAAATAATGTCAGTGTTTGCTTTTTGTGCTCCTGCTTATGTGGAGTAAGCTTCATTTCATTTTAACTGAACTTTGTTTAAAATGGGACGTATTATCTAAAAGAGCACATTTTCTCAGGCCTGACTCTCTGTCTGTATTACCCATCATTCATTCTTCATGGCATGTGTGAAGGTAGAAATTCAGATCTTTCTGTTTCCGACTTTCCTGATCATTTTCGTCTTGTGTGTTCTGTTTAGCCACAACACAAGGACGACCTCCTGGATAGACCCTCGGTGCCTGGACAAACCTCAGAAACCCCTGGAAGAATGTGAAGATGACGGTATGTCCCTCTATCAGCATGATGGCCCATCAGACTTTCAGTGTTTATGTAAAATCGTCTATAAATAGGTGATGTTTTCATTTCAGATTTGTGCTGTTGTTGCATTGAGCTATGTTTACTGCGTGTTTTTATAGACTTGATGTATTTCTGATGTTTGTCATGAAATTCTGAGATGTTCACCCTTGTAGTCCTTAGGTGTCAGTGTTGGATCACAGAAAATGGTGTGCAGTCATTGGATAGCACTGCCTTCCTCCTCCTTCCAGCTGTTTTTCAGGGCAGGAGGACCCACAGTTAATTTACTTCCCAAGTTGTACAGTCTATAGTTAATGTATACAGAAAAAAGAAAAGAAAAAATCAGTTACTAGAGGTGGTTTCTGCCATTTAAGCTAAACAAATTCTTCACCAGCTCAACTCCGTCATCATGTCAAACCGCACTCAGAGATCCAGTCTTTTGTGGGGAAAAGTGCCCCCTGATTGTAGTAAACAAGGTTTGTCACAGGAGGTTGTTGCTGTGGTTTTGGTTAAATCTTGCCACCCAGTGCCCAGATGTTGTTATTGCATCCACCTAACTCACAGATGTGTATCTTTCTGCTTCAACCCACCCCTCCCACCTTCGCCTTTCCAACAACAATCCCGTGGTGCCGCTACGCTGTCCGCTCGACTGAGTAGAAGGGGTACACACAGAGGAGCTGGATAATGACCTAGGTAGGAACCTCTCTCATGTTTTCTTCACTTGAACAGCTGATCCTAAAGAGTTTGACATGTCAAGGAAGGAAGTGGAGTCACACTAGTTACACCACCACCACCACCAGTGGCTTCATACAAAAGGTTAGCAGTTGGTGTTGGGTGACAACAGTGAGACATCATGACATTTGTCTATCCTCCTGTTAGACCGTGGGTTCGATATATCTTTATTTATTGTTTTAAAGGCACTCTGTATGTGGCCTTGAACACAATTGTCATCGCACCCACATGCAACCAGCCAAGCAGATGTGACACTACACAGACTTACAAAGCACTCTCACATCAGAAGGCCATCATTTCAGACGTAAGAGGCGAAAGCTGATCCGGAGAAGATTGTTGTAATGATGGCTTCCTAATGTGCCCGTCTGAGCCAGAGAGCAACAGGCTCTTTTTTTCCCCGAGGCCCATCAGCACACTAACTAGCCTCTCAGACAGAGCAGTGAGACCACCTGTGCAGGATAAATGGTGTCTGGAGATGATGCCCTGCACTGTTATGCACAGGTAATGAATTATTCCATTAGAGGAAATGCATGAGAATAATGATTAACATGTTTTGACTTCAGTTGGAGGAACACTGAAATAAAGGGGAAAAGAATAAATGCACATATTTAATACTGTGATTAAAAACAAACAAACCCAAAACTGCTTGATTAAGTTTATTTTTAAATTTTTGTAAAACAGGGTTTAAAGGTTTTCATTAGGTAGCAGGCTCACAGACCCCACTTTAAGGGTCAGGATTTAGGAGATCCGTCCGTAGCTGCTTTAGTAAATAACTTTTACATCACCGCTGCTGAAAATGTTTAAATGTAATATGAAAGGGGTGACCTATAGAGAAATGGCTTCTTTTGGTCTCCCTCTAGCTCGCCTTCCTACCAGCAGAAGGTGTTTTCAGCAAAAAGCAATAAAAGCAGGAAAGGGAGCGCGCCGCATCCAAACAAGTTGATGAGATGCCGCCAAGTCGAGCCGAGAATCTATCATGCTTTTATTTTATTTGCTAAGCATCTTAAACAGCTTCCATGTTTAAATCTTCAGCTCAGACAAGTCCCCTGTCCATAAGACGTCCTCAACTGGATGAACATGCTCAATAATTATCGATCAGCGCGATCCAGTGCAGGTGGGCACGGAAACGCAATTAAATTCTGTTCTCAAAGGAGGAGCAGACGAAGGCATTTTTATGAACGCCGACACGCATGCCCGGATTTTCACATACACCCACGTACGCGAGAAGTGCCTCTCTGTGGCAGATTCGTACTCGAGAGAAATCAATCACAGCACTGTATCAACAGAATGAGATGCAAACAGTTAAACGTGTAATTCATCACGCTCGGCTCCCCCTCGGAATCACAATATGTTCTGGGAAGTGGGAAGAGGGACACGGGGTGAGAGGAAAACACGGCTTAATGAGCGACGACTTTCTCTCTCGTTGTCTTTGCCGTTTGTGTTTCCACGCGCTGAAATGAATGCCAGACTTTTAGAAGGTTCGCAGCACAGAACGTCCTTTCTCAGCGCGCACGCGCGCTCCCAGATGGTCCTCCCGGAGTGGAACTAGTGCAGTGTGAAATAAACTGAGTGATTAAAATTTTGCGTGACGCAAGGCGGGACCGCATTCCATTTAACGTTCCAGTTCAAAACATCTAAACGATAATTTACCGTGCCCACACTGTGCGTTCACCCCGGCGACGTCTTTTTCCCCGTAACCTTGCATTTCTTCTTTGCTGCTTGTGCCTTTTTCGATGCTTTTTAGCAGGTGTAGAAAATAGGGACTAGCAGCTTATCCGCATGAAGCCGTGCACTCTGGTTTCACTCACAAATCATGAATTAATATGTAGGCAGCAGCGGTGTGTATCTGCATCTGCAGCTGATTCCACTCCAGCCAAAGCCCTGCTTATTAAAAAAAGCAGAGGGAAGCTCTCCAAGTTGGATGATTGTAATTACCATCTACTTGCACACAGGGCAGAGCAGAATTGGCTGAGGGTATTAATATGTAGAACTTATTCATCACAGGAGAAGATTACGGGACAATCTCTGTTTGTAGCCAATTAGACGCCTTTGACATTATCTATGTGGAGGATAGCCAATAATCAATGCTGCTGTAATCAGGCTGGAGAACTGAACGGGATGGAGATAACGGCATCGCTCCACAGCGAGTTTGCACCATTGGACAAATACGCAGTGGCATCATATTCATGTCTTTAGTTTATCAGCGTTCAGTTTCACCTTCTGAGTGTTTAAGGGTCCGTACATGTGGGCTTGCATCAATGTGAATAGGCAGTCACTTTCAATTCTACTCAAGGTGCAAACGTCCACAAAGCAGAAGCCGGCACATGTGAAGTCAAGCCTGAAATAAACTCTACCAAACACTTAGCGATGGATGTGAAAACTAAAATGCAGACAGAGCCTCAGCCCTTTTCTTTAGCCAAGGACAGGTGCCTTTCTGCCAGTTTGTCCAGTGAACTAATTAGAGGTGTGTGTCTGTGTGCAATATTCTGTAGATTTTTTTTTTTTTCTGTGTGAGGGTGAAAGAAAAGAGAAGGAAAGGTCATTCAGAAACCACCAAATCATTTTCGTACTTTTTCTCACAGAATTTAATAAACGCCTTTCCATCTCAAACATGTTTTTGTACTATGGTGTCTAAGCCTGGATTATTCCACCTACTCCCTCTCCTTCAGCTTCCCGTCATTTATAACTTCACCTGCCTCTTCTTAATTGCCCACTCTTTCTTCCCACTTCCTGTCCTCTCTGCCATCCTTCTCTCTGCTCCCTTTCTCCTGCTCCTTTCATCCCCCACCCCGCACCCCCCAAACATTCATGCATCCACCTGTGCCCATGGGGGTCTTGCTCTGTTCTTATCTGATGCGTGGAAATGTCAGCATTGTGAGGGGACAAAGGTGAGAACAGCTAGACAGCCTGTGAAGCTGTTGAGTTGCTCTGGCCCCAGGAGACTGACTGACAGGCCGATACAATGGTGTGGCAAAAGGTCTCTGCTGGCCTTGCCTCCAATGGCTCTATACATGGCTTCCTGGAACTCAAGATTTCCTTACTTCCTTTTTCTCACTATCTTTTTTTCTCTCTCTCTCTTTTTTTTTATAGAACTTCCTCCAGGATGGGAGAAGATAGATGATCCAGTGTATGGAGTCTACTATGTTGAGTAAGTGCGCAGGCTGACGCTGCACACAGCCGTGCAGAAAAATCGCGCTTCTCTTTTCTTCATGTGCGTACAGTGTATAGAAGTGCATCCACACAACAAAAACTCTTAACCTCGCTGCTAATGGAAGTCACTCTAATATATGTGCAGCTCTCTCTGACATCACAGCCGGATTTTGCTTCAGCTATTTCAGTCTTTCGTGTCCTGGAAAATGTAGGCCATTTTGTTTGTGTCATTAACATTTGGGGGGGAAAAAAAATATGCAGCGGGCGTGTTTGTGCGTGCACGTGGGTCTCATATTGTGTGAAACCCCTGGGCCTCAGCATTAATACAAATATGTTTCATGCGTTTTTTGATGTTGTTCAAAGCAGCACCTGCGGGCCCAAGGCTGTGGCATTTCTTTCTTTCTTTTTTCCCCCCTCCTCTCTCTGTTTTTGCAATATTTTTTCTAATGTACATTATTCACAGTTTCCTTCATTTGCTGTATAATGTGGTGCTTTCAGGGTTCATTTTTCAGTGCTAGTTAAGTTAGCAGGAAACCTTTCAGGCTGCAATGTGAAAGATGTTTGTGGTTTCAGCAAATTAAGCCGTCAGCACAAAAGGATTTATTTGATGTCATTTGTAGGCATGATTGTGTCATATGCATCTCAAAGACAGGTTTCTGTGTAAGTGTGGGTGCATGTATATTGTACCGCTGTGTATTAATCAAAGCTTATTGCTGTGTCCCCCACCCCCAATCCCCTCGCCCTTTGTTGACCCTATCTCACTCTATTACCTTATCCTCTTCTCCGTGTCTGTCGTTCCGCCCTGCTGTACTCGACTATCCTGGTGATCTTTGCTTCCCCCCCCCCCCTCGTCTTGTTCTGTATTTTTGCATTCTGTTCATCTGCTGCGTTCCTCACCCTTCATCCACTCCATCCACAATCCCAGTCATATCAACAGGAAGACTCAGTATGAAAATCCGGTGCTAGAGGCTAAGAAGCGCAGGCAGCTGGAACAGCAGCAGCCTCAGCAGCCTCAGCCCCAAAGCCAGCAGCCACCTGAAGGTGAGCGCTACATCCGAGGTTCGTTCACAAGCCCCCCACCAAGGGCGTCATTTTCTTTCTTTATTCACGTGTGTGAATGAGTTGCCTGCATTCTGTCTGTGTGTAAGAGTGAGTGTGACTGTATCTGTCAATGCCAATTATTGCTACAGTTTTATTTGATGTTGCCTGCTACTGCCTTATGATTTGCTAAGTGCTCTCCCATAAAGGCATAACTATTATTTGCGGCTGTACCGCGCAGCCTTTTTGAAGTTAATTTCAGTTTTCTGTGCTACCTTCTGGATTCTTGTTTGTTAAAAATCTGAAGCCTTTTTTCCCCCCAAGGTAACAACAGGTAAGTTTGGCTTCTGACCTGCCTGTTACTTAATGCAATGCTACCAGCTGAAACTCTAATAAGCACTCTTCCAAACCACTTCTTCTAAGAGAGCAGCCCAAAACTGAGCCATAGGTAACCTTGTGTTGCTCCCGCCTCCTTTCTTACACCTTGCATATTCACAGGACGCCCTACGGTGAAATTAATTGCAAATGCAGGTCGGCCCAAAAGGGAATTCTCTTATTGACTTCACCTTCTGTTCATTCAGCATAAAACATTAGATTCCCCCCCGATTTCCTGCTGACTTCTCCCCCCATCTGAACGCTGATTCTCTCTGCAAAAAATCCCTCCACGCAGAGTTTTTACCCAAATTTTTTTAACCCATATTTATTTCATCTGTTATGAATATTAATACAAACTGCAGTCTTATGTGATTTAGCAAGGTGATTAATCAAAGATTGTGACGAAATCAGTTGCTCTGGTTTCCCGCGCCACTGTTTTTATTGAGCAGAGATGTGAAACCGTATTAAAGCTTCTGTTCATACTGAGCGTCTCGTTGAAGCTCAGTAGTTAAATGTGACGCTGTAGTGGGTAGAAGGTTTCATTTTTTTATCCACTATAATTAACACATTGCACAGTACTTCTGTCAGCTCCGTCGGAGTCACATTTGCTTTGTTGCAAACACAGAGCACAGCGGGACATGTTGTCTTAGCCTCGATTTCTTCAAGTAGGACAGCTTTGCACCTGTCTAGACTCCATCTAGAGAATATGTGCCTCTTGCTGTTGCAGAATGGATCGAAGACTCAACGATGGCAGGGGCTCCGTTGGCTAGCTATGCTGCCAACCACCAGGAGACCTACAGGGACCCTCAGACAGGGCCCCCAGTGCCCAATGCGATGGGACAAAAACGTAAGTCCTTATCTGTAGAGTTAGAGCCTAAAACCAAATGAAATCAGGATTATATATATAGCTTTTCTGTTTCCAGGCTGTCTTACCCAGAGCGACTTATTATAAGTTAAACAAAATTCATCTTTTACAACTTAGTTTGTTTTCCTGTGCCGGTGCCTCAGGCCCTGTTTGAGTTTCTCATGATGGAGGACCAGTTATGAACTGACACTGTAACGCTGCTCTCTGTATAAATCATGTCATGCATTTTTTATAAGTCAAATTGAACTCGTGTGACACGTACACTCAACTGTGTTTTGTCCAGCGTGCATATTTTTGTGACGGCGCCCTGAACGCGGCTCTGCCGAGCGCAGCCGCATGTCTGCGCTCTCCCTGTGTTTATTGTGACAACGTGTTGATTCTCAGGAAACCTCTGCTGTGTTGTTCCACATAATGGCCTGATTTCACCCATCATTTAGCGACGCACACACAAATAGTGTCTAGCCGTTGCAGTGGGTTTCCTTCTCCTGGTTGCCAGCTCCTTTTATACCGGCCTCCCACTAGCAGCTTGTCTAATTAGCGCAGCCATGGCAGAGAATTAACTGCCTCACCCCGTCTCCCCCTCTTACTCTCCCTTGCTGCTTTGTCGGCAGCCTTTTCCTTTTCCTTCATCGATCTCTTTATTTTATAGCACCCTTTCGCCGTCTCGCTGGCTTTCGTCTTGTCTCGCCCCTCTCTCCGCTTTGGTTTAGATGGTTGGAGCTGGCCATCTTTCTGGCTGTGGCGGGGGGGGGGGGGG
>JAVDPK010002565.1:544654-566435 GCA_034780415.1 Cichlasoma orientale | reverse complement strand
CACACACACACACACACACACACACACACACACACACACACACACACACACACACACACACACACACACAGAGGAGATGAAGTGGCCCTTGAGCACTAGCAGGCCTCCTGATTTTGAGTCTCTAGACTTAACCCCAGATGTATGTGTGTGTGTGTGTGTGTGGTGATTCTTTAAGCTACTTTACTTCTCAAGGTCTACAAGGCTTTTTCGTTTGACCTTTGATCTTAATGGGGTGTGACTCCTAGAGGCCCCGAGTGTAAGTGAGTTCTCCATAGAGTTGATGATATTTGCCAGGAGCCTTCAGATGTTTAACACCCAGACAGCTCGGTAAACTTGCAGGGAGCTCTTATGGATGATGAGTCGAGCCTCTACGGGTCACCGTGTTTTGTTGAGTTGGCTCTTTGAAGTCAGGAGAGCCATCGTTTACTAGATAAAACGAGTCTGGAGTGCGGCTGCGCAGAGGGTTTGCGGTCTTCGTCCTATTATTTAGCACTGTTTCATGTTGGAGGATGCTGAGGAACAAAATCTTCTCAACTTGTATATTTTCTTATTTATGGAGTGGGTGCAGGTTCAATAATGCAGCCAAGCATCAACATTTGGGGGCTCAAACGTTGAGCAAACATACAGTAGAAGTGCCAAAACCCGCAGTTTCTTCTATGGCCATTTGAGGGTGGCCGCAAATGCAAGCAGATCCCCAGAGAGGGTTAAAATACACAACTTTTTGGCAGAAGCGCACATGTTTGAGAGCCTGGTACGTGACACAGTTTTAGTCCACAGAGCCAATCCGTGGCAGGAAAAGGCCGGAGAAAAGAGGAAGTAAAGAAATCCCGTCCTTCTCATGTCATCTGTCTCTCGGGCTGTTAATTAGAACGAAGAGTGTTTCATGAAGGCACATTCCCCGCGTGTTCAAACTATCAGTACTGTAAAATTGGGCCAGGAACGCAACCAGTGGGTTAGTGGGAGGCTGTGTGTGTCTGTGCTGTGTGTGAATTCAAGGGCTCCGAAGCTTTTGCGAGATTGAAGACAGAGGCACAGCGAGGTGGGACACGATCAGAGCGAGAACTCTGGATAAATTTGCGGCGAAGATGCGGCAACGTTATTGTGCTTTTTCGCTTTTAGCTTTCCTCCCGTCCTCCTCCTGCTCCGCGTGTCTGCTTTTGTTCTGCGTTCGCTCTGTTTTTAATGTGACTCTGTGTTACAACATCTCCGGGATCAAAATAGCAGTTGGACTATTTTTATATTCATGTATTCAGTCATGTATGCTGTGATTTCTTCCTCGCAGTGATGCCTCTACTGTATGTTTGCCTCTTTTTCTTTAAGCATAGATCGTGTGAGAGCTTATTTTCAGCCACAAGGTTTGAAAAAAGTGTATAATGAGAAGACTCCACTGAGATGTTCTTTGAAGGTATGCTTATATTTTCATTCGTAGGCCAGGCCGGTGTCTCCTGCTCCCAGGAGATGAAACATATTTTCAGGGCAACATTTACAGATGAACTTGAAGGAATATTTCGACATTTTGAGAAATGATATTTTTTGCCTTCTTATTTTGAGGTAAAATGGGAAGATTTTCCTTTCTTTAATCAGTCAATTAGAAAGACTTAGTCAGGAGAGACTTAGTTCAGGTCAGCACAAAGAATGGAAGAAGTGTACTAAAGGGAAAATGCTTCAAACTGACTGAGTTCTCTCTGCTCTCACAATCAAATCCCATCTTATCTACACAGCCCCTTCCTCTGATTTTCCATCTCTCTCTCTCTATTGCTCAACCTCTCTCTCTCTCTCTCCGTAGGTGGCCTTGTCTTGGCACTCACTCTACCCGCAGCCATTTGCACACATGCAGACCCGGCAAATCGCCGATACTCCATTACAGGCCAGGTTTCTCATCATGCAGTCTGCCAGGCTTCCTTATCAGCCTACGGAGCTTTTCATCTGACTCTCTGGTCCTCTGCCGCACCACCAGGTTCCAGTTTAGCCTCCCACCCCGGGAGTGAAGCTGTTTAGAGGAATTATCTTTCATCTTTGTGGGTGGATGTTTAGATCAGGGTGGAAGCGATGTGTAGGTTAGTTCAGCTCACGGCTGTACGTCGGAATATTTGGATTGAAAAGCTGTGGGAGACTTTGGTTTGAAGCGCTGCTCTCCCCATCAGGAATTGTATAGGATTAGCTGATTCCAAATAACCGGGCAGAACTTTCCACATCTGTGGTTGCTCTGTGTGTTTGTGTTTGTGCAAAGGGTTGAGGTTAGCTTAACTGTGTTGCACCCACTCCACTGGGTTTCAGAAGGAAGTGCTTATGGTGAGATCCAGATTTTAGACAAGGTTAAGCGGATTTGAAGCCAGTTTGTGTTAAGAGAATAAAAAAAAAAAGGGCCCCTTGGAACTACTGGCACTTGAGCAAATAGCAAATGCTTGGGATTTAGGAGTTCCCTTTAGTGCCTGGACTGGGTAACTGGGACCTGCTGATGGAGACAAAAGGCCGCAGCTTTGGACCTCATCTGCCTCCAACCGACTAACTCTGCAGGCACTAATTCTCCTGTTAAACCCTGTCAACCCCTGCTCATTACACCACTTACTGGGAAATCTCTGGTGTATACCTCGGCACAAAAAATGGGACAATACCTTTGTGGAATGTGAAATAACAACATTGCACTGTGGGAATATCACACAGGGCCTGAGAATGGAGAACTGCTCATTACAAATAACCATGTCCTGTCTGCCTGTGCTGCAAAATGACTCACAGGGCTGTACTATAACCAGCCACAAAGGTTTGCTGTCACTTCTCTCTGTCTGCTACAATGACCACATTTTTGCTTTGCAAGCTGTTAGGTGAACTCTTTCATCAGGTATTCTCAGACAGATTTAGACCTGCAGAGAGAGACTACCGTTTGTGTGACTGCCCATCACTTCATAACACGAGCAGTGTTTCTCCCTCATTCTTGTCCACTTTCTTTAACTCTGAGACCAAACCGCTCATTTCACAGAGTTGGCAGAACAGTTCCATTTTGGCTGTGCCCGTGACCCCGAGCCGTGTTTGCACATGTTCACTTCATTTCCATTTGTGTTTGTGTGTGTTGCTCTCGCTGGAGAGGCTCACAGAATAGTTGCATTTCGCCCTGTGGCTGAGTTTGGATGCCATTTTTGTGGCTTTACTTCCCTGCTGTGTTTGCAGGACTGAGCCTTCCCACCCCTCTCACCCCTCTCATTCCTCCCATCCCTCCCTTATCCTTTTCGCTCATGTTCAAGCACACCCCACAAGATGCAGCTGGTCTGTGAGCTCATCCCCGCTCCAGCAAACTGTAAATAAACCTTCTCTGTCCTCTCCCTTGCACATCTCCATCTTTCTGCGTTCGCTGCTCTTATCAGTTCAGCCTTTCCGAAAGGAACTCATCTTTCTCCCTCGTTTGCTGATTTGTCTGACAAGTTGTCAGCAGCCTTGGAGAGTGCTGTTCTAACGCATTTTAGAAGCGGCACTGACATGAAGCAAGACAGGGATGTTAGGTGGCTCGTAGATGATTAATGCAACAATATAAAAAGACAGAAGTAAGAAGCTGAAAACGTCACTCTTCTGCTTGCACCTGTAAAAAAAATGAGGTTATCTTTTTATGGAACTTTGCGGTCACGTCCGTATGGAGGGTGTTTTGATAGCAAACTATCAAAGTTACCTAAAGGTTATCTGCACTTTGTGCAAAGGTTTTCCTTCTCTTATTTTTCCTCACACTAAGGCCAGCGTACAAGCTTCAAAAGTCTGTGTCAGCTGACCTTGAACTCCAGTTCAAGCGTGCGTCTCAAACCTCCACCTATGGTGGTGGAAGCCAAATACTGCTGATGAAAACTGTGTTAACACAATGCAGCGGCCCAGAGTGAGGCCAGGAAGGAAGAATTAGCCACACATCCTCCTAAGAAAGCCCTGACCCTGTTCATCATATCGTCACACATAACACATCCGTTTATTCATTTAAGCCTGGTGAATGTATCACCGCCAGTCAGCAGGCTCCATTTGCTTTTCCACACTCTCTGACCCACTAATATTTAGGCATGTTGTTCACATGGCCCACCAACAATGACACATGAGGGAACTCATGTCCTGCAAAAGGTGAAGTGAAATGAATGTATGGTGGCAAAAAAAAAAAAAAGGTTTGTTGTGATTGTTCAGCACGGTGTCGTTCGGGGTGATCTTGATGAACGTAGCAGATAAAGAGAGATAAAATCCATCGGTGGTTTGTGGTTGGACGGCCACAGCTTTTCATGCACAGTTTCGATCCCGTATCTCCTCCGTGGTCTCACAGAGAGAGGCTCATATGTGGCTGCAACATGAAAGAATATGCCAAATTAAAACATTTTAATTATATAACTAGCTGCAGCAGCCCTAAAATGGAAAGAACCACAGTGGAGTTCAGCACAAATTCCACATGGGCAATGTTGGCACTACTGATCAAAACCAAAAATTAAAAAAAAAAAAGAAGGCGGTCGGATTCATTTCAACAATGTAATTATAAATATCTTTCTAAAGTTGTGCATTTAAACCATTTTTGTAGTTTTTGCAATATTTCCAAACACGCCAGCAACACAAACAATCCCCCAGAACACACATGTTCTGAATGTATTTCACAGGAAGCTGGAGATCCTGCAGGAATTCTGTGTGTGGCAGAAGGTTTGGTAATGACAGAATAGCAGCCCAGATTCATTTTGAGGTTATAAACACATGAAGTTCTACAGAATTTCTTGCGTATAATAAACAAACCATAGTGAGTTCAGAGCAAAGGGGTTCAGTCTAAAACGCGGACTTGCAGATTGGTACCAGGTGATGTGAAACAGGACTGTCATGGGTCCACCGTGCCCCTTCAATACTGGCTTTCATCTTGCTCTGAGTGTCAGTGAAATTTCATCCAGTCTTCTTCCTGTTTTAGTTATTTCTGGTTTTCTCTTCCTCTGCTTGTCTGGTTTCAAGTGTACCGTAAGCACATTTGCTGTTTCCAGCGCTACAAAATGTTCACTGTGATATTTCTAATTGAGATCCTCTTCTAATCAATAAGAGCACTGATTGATCTGACCATCTGTAAATCAATGAGACCGTTGACCAGACATATCAAAAGGGAGGGAAACGGGAACGCACCAGTGCATATCAAACAGAACTGAACTATTCAGTGTAATCAGCGCTAATCAGAACACCCAAGTTTGTTTTCACATCGCTTGTTTCTGCAGTCAGTGGAATTATTGTCTCTAATTTATTGTTATGATAACGAGAGGCGAGTTTTAGTCAGGGGCTCGGGTCGAGGCAGTTCCTGTCCAATCAGAAACCAAAGGAAATAAAGGCAAAGGAGATCATTGATAATGTGTTAGCAGTTATGTTATTGTTCAGACACATCTTGAGAATTTGGGCGAATCTGCAGTTGCTCGGTGCAGAAGAGGACAGAACGGGCAGCTGAGAGTTCATCAGTAAGTTGACAACAAAAGTAGAAAGAAGATACATTTCACCTTCCACTCCAGGAAAATATAGAGCTCTCGCTTTCTCTTTTCTTTTTTTTTTCTTTTCTATGTAGCCCAGTCCAAAAAGTAGCCATGATGTCACGCATTGGTTTATGGACTCCAGTTTCCTGAGGCCTGAAGTTCAGCATTTAGTTTGCAGGTGCTGCGCAGAGCTCTGCAGGCCCACATCTACATGTTGCAGTTGGATACTGCTACCTGGGCCTGCTACAAACTGCTGATATAGGCTATTCTTTTTTGTTGGCTCTGTGTAGCTGTTGGACCTTAATCTTAGCCCCAGAAGACAGAAGTCATAACAGACAAATATTCTATTTTTTTGTACTGGTGGAAAATCAGAACACTGAAACTAACTAATAGTAAAAAAAAATATTCTTGTCTCCTTGTCTCCCTCCTATTTTCTTTCATTGCCTCCCATTTTTTTCCCTTTTTTCTTCCGTTCCTCGCCAACTGATCCTATTTACTGGATTTACATATGTACTGTCATTCTAACCTTAGGGAACATTATTATATGCTGAGCTCCAAAATCAGTGGGAGACAAGAAGGCAGCTGTAAATAAACCGCTTCAGGAAAAAATAAGCATAATACCCTCATCAATCTTCATTCCCAAACTAGATCTAAAAAGCCACAATAAATAAGTAAAGTAATTGGACAATAAATCCATGAACTGTATGGCAGTCAGGACAGAAATCCACAAACTTCTGCTTTCCTTGGAGATTTTTTTTCTGCATGTCAGAGGAGTCGAAGCACAGGCGTAGGGAGTGATGATGGCTCCCAAGTTATCCGACCGTTTCTACCTATGTGACTTCAAACTTGAAAATCCTACAAATGATTTCACAGAGCGGGTACCAGCAGATATCGTATGCTGTCGGGTGTAGAGTGGCTACACTGTGAAAATGACAACTATCACTTATTAATCTTAGTAATGTTTTAAAATCTATCAGATTCAAAAATAAAGAACTGCCGCTAATTTTCCCTCAAGGAACGCGTGTCGAAAACAGCATCGTAGATGTGCATGTGCTCTGCACTCATCTAAGGGGCGACCAACCAAACTAATTGTTGATAAAACCTGAGTGGATTTGAGTGGATTTTAGCTGCTCTTGTTTGTTATGAAAGTGAAGTGTGAAGACACACTCACTCAGATGTTTTCGATTTCAGTATTTGTCCCGTATTTGCCTTTGAAAAATATTAATTTGCACAATGCTGAACTTTCACTTGATTAATGAAAACCTACTTGAATGGTGTACAAACAGTGGGGGTGTAACAACTCTCCAAAACTTGTTACCACAGGCCTGATCACTTGATCATGACTCCAAACTACATTATTCTGTCTTTGCAGTGGCTTCTAAACCAGAAGGAGACACAAACCCAGCCTCAGGGGTCATAAACTTAGGGTACTCCTGGTACTGGTCCCCAGCCCAGATAAATGGGAGAGTTGTGTCATCTGTGAAATCCGGCCAAATCAACATGTGGATCCATCTGTGGTGGTGACCATGTGAAATAAGGCAGCAGCTGAAAGTACCTACTACATTCTGACGTGTTTACTTGTTACTGACAATTAATGCTGATGTAATGTTAATGACAATCTGCAAACATACAGCTTTTTGCACTTTAACTGCTCATTGCAAGCTCCATGTGGGTGTCAGGATGATGGAATCGAGATGCAATATCGCACACATTTCAGTTTCACAACTGCTACAAACCAACAGTATACAGACTTTATAGATGCACCTTCACCTCCTCCTCCAATATGTTCATTTGTGGCCCCCGAAACCCAAGGCAGCACAAAGCTAAAGTCAAAGCTTTAAAACGGGAAACCGCAAACCAGCTGGCGGCAGTGACAATATTAATCTTTAATGCAGAGTCTATGTTCTGATCAGGAAAAGGATGTAAAATCGCAGCTGTTCCAGGGTCCAGCTGAGCATACTGTATTTTTCCTCCATGTGTTTGCGCAAACATGTGCTGCGGTGTGTCCAAACACATACGTTCACATCTATCTGCAGTTGCATTTCCATCGGTGCTCTAAATCTTAACTTCCATCGTATCTTTTTTTTTTTAGTGTGACAGACCATATGGCTCAGCTCTTCTCCACTTATGAGCTCATGTTGTGTCCATTCATTCGACTGTCCTAGAAACACGGCCATATGGTGGAGTTTCACAAGTACATCTTTCCTGGAAACAGACAGACACACAATCTCCCTGAGAATGAACACAGGAGCGAGGGTTAACAGGCCAGCTCTTTGAAGATTAAACTAAGGTTCGCAGGATTTGCTTTTAGCACATTTTATTAGCACTCGCAAAGGATAATTAACAGCGTTTAAAGATACGATTGGTAAAGTCGATGAAAAATATTTCATGGAGCAGCAGTGTTTCACCCACTGGTGAAAAATGGAGTTGGAACACTTGCTGTTTTGCTCAGATGCACATTTTGATGTTTCTGCAGCCAAACCAAGGAAATGATAACAGCCATTTGTTTTGCGTATAATATGCACACCACTTCAAGAGGAAAAAAACAAAACAAAAAAACCTGCATCAGTATGCTTCAAAGACGATCGTTATTCCCATAAAGAAAGAGGCTTACAGGGCTTTTTTTTTTTTTTTTTTGTAGAGCACATCTGGACTCCCCTCCTCAGATTAAACATCCCAAATGTGACCTGAGCTGGAAATGATTTGTTCACCGGCAGTGCAGGGCCGTCACTCCTGCCAAAAGGCAAAAAGGGGGCGTGTGCACGCTGGGGATGCTGGTGTTTGGGGTGGGGGTGGGTTGCAGCAGATGATGAATCCTGTGAAAAGATATGGCGAGTAGTATCCACGGTTCCTCTGACCACAGGATTTGGTTGTATAGTAATATGGTACGCTGTTGTGTTTGAAGATGTAATCTCATTGATTTCCATTCAGCGAGCAGGATGGGAGGGTGCCGGTCCTTGCTCCCCTGGGCTACTACATCCAACCCTTATCAGGGACAGGCAGATTCTCGTATAAACACTGATTAAAAGGCTGGAAATGACAGCCTGGCTAAAAGACGCTGTGAAGATCCAGCAGGGCAGAGTCTACGGAGGATTAGCCTGTAGTGAATATTAAGCTCCATTCTGTTTATACTGTATCTCTTTAACTATACACATATTTTCACTCCTTTATATCATCTGTCATTTCTCCAGTTTCTATTTTTATACAATAGTTTCAAGTGAAAAGCTTCAACAGGAATTCAATTCTTTTCTCTCCTTAATCACCTTTGTCATCTCTCCTGTTTATTGAATGGTGTTTAGACCTGTAAATGAGAATGACATGTTACGTATTGTTAACGTCATTAAAGCACGCGGAGCATGACTGTGCTTATCTCAGCTTTTAAAACAGATGTCACAGATTCAGAGGGAAATTCTGAGCGCATTTCAACACATTTATTGAAACCAGAGGCTGAAAGAAGGAGGCTGATGTCAGTATCTGCAGCCCCACATGGAGCCCATACGCAAAATGCAGCAAATCGTGTTATGGCGCACAATAACGCAAGTATGAATCTGCAGCCTCATCTGGTAGCACTCATCCTCTCCTGTTTTCTTATTTAGAGATAGTGATTGAATCTCATACTTGCAGGATGAGGTACTGGAAATGACAAATATAGTGTTGTTACAGGCGGCATGTAAAATGATGAAAACATTTTTTTTAATTACTGCTGGACATTGTGTGATAACTGCAGTGAAACAATTACAGAGACAGACCTAAAACATATGGCTGTTTGATAAAGCCGTGCTTTCATGTTCAGCACACTAAGAGTTTTCCCAGAGCCATTTCATCAGAAGTGTGGGAAAACAAATCCGTAAAAAGAGAGCCTCGAATGAATATCGGCAAACTGCAATGAGACCGTTTTCTGCGGCAGCACCGGTGCTGCAACACACAGCGCGGGCAAATACGAAAACATCAGAATAAATCTGTTAAAGCTCATTTAAGTGACTCTTCTGGGATGCCTTAATGTCTGAGGAAAGCTTGGTAATCTCAGTAGGGGAAGTTGGCCTGGCACATAACTGCCCTTTACCCTGCAGGGCACTAAGGGACTGCCCTATCAGATAAAAACAAAACTGAAGGAATAACCAGGTTAAAAGCTTTCAGCTAACGAGATGGAAATGATATAATTAGGTTCATCTGTTGTTCATTTGATGGACCAGTCCTCATGTAGACACTTGGGCTCTGTGGGATGTTCTGAGTGAAGTTTGTGAACGCTGATGAGAGAGAAGCACTCGATGTGGGTTGATATTTTGTGGAATTCAGTATTTTCTGTTCAACTCTGAATTACCAAATATTGCAGGGTTATCAGCTGATAGCAGCAGCTTTAGAATTAGAATCACTTCACAAGGTCTTTGCATGGCATTTGTAGTCGACGCTGATGCAGAACACACTTTCAAAGACCAAAGTCTCCGAGGAAAACGCTGTTATTATTAAAATTATTTTTGAAAGTGGCTTTTTGTGAAGCCAAATGTGCAACAAGCGCTGACGTGTTTCTGCATCTACTATTGTAATATAAAACAATTATGTGCCGGTTTTATTTAAGAAGTTCCCAATTCCAACAGTGCTGCAGGAATCTGGCTGTAAAAATCACTGCATGCCCTCTTTTTTTTTTGTCGCTGTGGTTTTTTCAAGTGATTCTCGATTTAAGGCCGAGCTGCAAAATGAAAGGGTTTCTAATTTTGGACTCAAGTTTCTGTTATGGTTCTTTTTTCTGAACAAATAGTGAGGCTGTTGGATTGAGTGGTCATTCTGCTTTTTACCTAAACTGAGAAGAGGTTAGCAGACCCGCTGTCTCAATGAAAAAACTTTTTTTTATTTAAGCTTGCCTACCAGGTCTCGTTGTTAGTCATTATTGCTAGTTATGGTAAAAATCTAATCTTATTCTCATTCAACAATGAACTAAAGAACCTTGAGACCTTAAATACACACACACACACACACACACACACACCAGGTAATCAGGAAAAGCGAGACAGCTGAGGAGGACGAGGCACAGGTGAACAAAATGACACGAAGGAAGCAAAACTAAACACGAGGCACACGGGACGAGGAGCTGTCAAAATAAAACAGGAAGTGAATAACAAGAAGACAGAAACGCAGACTAACACCTGAGGTGGCAAGCACACTGCAGGAAAACAGACTCTACACAAAAGGGAGGAACACGAAGGGAAAACACGAGGAGAGCTAAACTTAAGGATACAAGATAAACACAAGTCACAGGAAAACGACAGGAAGTGAAACAAAACACAAAACACGAGACAAAGGGCCGAGACACGAGGAAGACGAGAACAAAGGGAAACTAGAATGAAGTACTATAACTAAAACTAAAAGCAGAATACAAAAACTATAACAAACCGAGAATCTCAACAGCCCAGGACCATGACACCACCGCGTGCACTCAGAATGCATCTTGTATGGATCCATAAGTAGGAGGCACAGTGTAGTCGACACCTGACCTTAAAGGGTATATATGGCATTTCAACATGGTATAATTTTGTCCTATGAAAACATCAAGCATGTATTTTGCTTCCTGCATACTGTCATTTCCTTTTGAAGGGAGGAGCAAAATAAAAAATCTATAACTTTTGAGGAGCTTTTATCTTTATTGCACAAAAGGACAAGAGTGCAGTATTGTAGCCTCCATTTCTACCTGTTTCTCCAGTTTTTTTTTGTGTTGCTGGCCGTGCGTTCAAACTTAAACACTAAAAGAAATATATATATATATATATATCCCTATCCCTATTATGGTGTCAGTATCTCCTGAGGACTGTAGCCTAAGGTTTATATTGTTAACTAGTAATTGTGTGACGATGTTTCAGGTCATGTAACAGAGTAATGCAACGAGTAATGTAACCAGTTATTTTCTTCAGGGAGTAATTAAGTAACATAATGCACTACTTTAAAAAAGTAAGAGGTAATGTGTAATGGATTACTTTTTTTGAGTGACGGCTCCTGTAGCGGTGGTCACACATTAAAATGAGAAAAGCAATGAATGTCATTGTATAGTGTACAGATAAAGTGGTAAACATGCAGCCTGAAGTCCCTCCCACAGCTGCACGAAACTTTAATCAATGAAATGTACAGCATGCATTATTAAGTTTCCAAATTCTATCTTTTATTTAGTCGATATCTGATCGTCACCATCCCAGGCAAAAATGATCATCGCAGTGGAACGTACATGATTTCTCTTCCATCTGATTGGAGAGAAACGCCACCAACTCCGCCAAATATTCCCTTTCTTTCTAATCCACCACCCCCTTTTCTGGATTGCTTTTACTCTCTCTCTCCTTTGTCCTTCAATTTTTTCAATCTTTCCGTTTCTCATCACTTCCCAGAGTGTGTTGAGTAAGATTAGGGGCCCGCTTATTGGCCATTTTCCTGCAGCTCATCAGAATCCTGACTGCAAGCTCCTGAAATATTTGATAACTATAGATATGGAGCTGCTGATTCCAGGAGGTCAAACGCTAATCGCATTTCCCCAGTGCTACTGCTCTCCATTCTGCTTCTTTATTAATACCACGAGGGAACACCATTCTGATACTAAAAAAATGGGGCACTGGGCCCATGCAGAGAAATAAAGAGAGAAATAAGTAATGAAAGAGGAACAGAGTGAAAGCTGAGAGATGACCTTGACCATATTGAGGGAAAGGATTTTTCTAACATCAAAAAGAGATTCTAATTGCCACGAGTAAAAACCATAAAAAAGTCTTTTTATGGTCTGAAGTAAAGACTACAAAAAGAATGAATTCTTTGTTGAGGGCAATACCATATATGAATCTGCTTTGTTTGTGCCTGTCCTCTTTCCTCAGGCCATGCACAGAGAGCAGAGCAGTTGCAGATGGCTTGTTTCGGGAAGCCATGGGTCCAAAAGGGATCCCTCTCTGCTGTGCATTTAGTATACAAACTACAAAGGCAGAGGCTGTGGTCAGCACACCCTTGTGAAAGGGGCTAAAATAGTGTCAGCAGGATGTCCAACAGACTGCAAGCAAGAGCAGAAACCTGCATGAGGAGGACAGAGGAGGACAGAGGAGGACAGAGGAGCATGCTTTTCCTGCACAGTTCTTTCAGCTTCTGTTAAATAACAGTATGATCTGAAAAACTACTCCAGTAATCAACCAGTCAGTTGAAACAAATGAAAAAGTTGCTCACTGAGCACTTCAGTGTGGAAAAAACAAATCTGGTTTTCCCTCTTTGGGATGATACCACGCATGCTTTTCCAGGACAAAGTTTTTTCCAACTGTAATAAACAACGGCTGATCAAATCTACCCGTGACAGTTGTCTTTCTAGCTTTATAGCTGTTCAGTGCAACTATGGACAACAAGTGTGTGACAAACAGAGGCAGGAAGAGCATCTCCTTCTTTTACTTCCCAAAGTTATTTTCTTGCGAATTGGCTCCCGTCAACACCGAGTGTGCCCGGAATGGCTTACCTCTCACATGGTTTCACATTAAATTGTGTGTAAATCGGTTCATGTCAGCAGAGCTGCTCATGAATATGTTCGAATTCACTTCTCATTGTTTGCAAAAACGCATTTCAGTTGTTCTTTTTTCTGTGGGAAACGCTGTGAAATCCCAGCTGTGCAGTGGCTCGACTTTGCTATTCCACGCTGATTAAAAGCCGGCCCATATTTGACCACCATCAACTGACTGTGGTGCGCTTCTTTGGTCTGGTCTGAGCTTTCATCCCCGTTCTGTATTAACGTTTTGATGATATTTGTGAATTCCTTCTGAAAATGGTTACACTTGTACCGTCTAATGTCAAAAACAGAGGCCTGCTCCACCCACGCAGCCAATAACAGTGCAGCTTTCTGCCTCTCTTAATGTTCACATATAATAGAGTGCCGGGAGCTTAAATATATTTCTGTGGGATTCTTTTTTTAAAGCCTGATGTGTTTTAATTTAATCTATTGAGCCATGTGATTGATTGTTTGCAGTGATCATATCAGACTTTCAGAATCTCTTGATGTCTTTGATCTTATCCAGCTACAAAAATAAGCAGTATTTTACAACGAGACTGACTCAAATGAAGCTTCCATCTAATATTCGACCAGAGATGTGACACCGAATATAAAGCAAATAATAAGCCGATAACAAATTTTAAAATAATGTGTGATGATGTGACCTCAGCCGTGAGACGCCAGCGCTTAAATAGGATTGAAGCTGGACCTCAGGGTGACCCAGGTAGGAGTAAATGCAAAAAACATGACAAAGAAGAGAGCCGAGCAAGTGTGGGCAATCCTGATCTCTTTGGATCGCTTACCTTCCCCTGTGTATCTGGAGGCAAGTGCAATAAGAAGCAATGAAGTATGAAACTCCAGTGATTTCATTTGCAGATTCTGGACGTTTTACTTGAACTGCACGGACGGCCAAGCTGTCATAACATGTCACGACATCGGAATTATTTTTCGGTCAGCTCGGTCAGTACGGTGCTTTTAAAAAGGGCTATTGACCACGGAATAGCATCGTAAAAATCCAAAGGCTTTGCAGTAGAAATCTGTGGGGTTTGTAGTGTACCAATAACTTCTTAAATCTCCCCCACAACCTCACAACAGAGCACCCCCGTCTGCTGCGCCCAATTTCCTCCATAGACTGATGCTCTTACTTTTGTATCTGTCTGGAATGACTGTTTCCTTAGGATTTAATCTAAAGGAATCCTAGCCATCTGAAATGGGATATTACCTGTATCTCTGAAGTCCTAAACAGAAATGTACACGGGGAAAAAAAAAAAAGTACAGCACATCGGCAAAGCTCTGCAGGGAGACCCATTTATCTTATTACAACAGCGTGTTCGGCGCAGATCTTCATCCCACCAGGAGTCAAACAATGCATGTAGAGTCAAACTGAAAATGACTGTCCATGCTTGTGCAATAATACATACAGACATTTGTATATATATATTTTTAAACTTTTAATGACATTACAAGAAAGCCCACATCTCACCCACCACCCTTTGGCCACGGAGCTTGCTCAGAGTCAAGTCAGGTTTGTTTTGTATTCTTTTGATCCCGGCTAGGATCAAAATTAGCCTGCTGTGACTGCTCTAATTTAATTTTTTTAGGATGGCCAGGATTTGTGCATGTGTCCAATGAATATTCTGCTTTACATCCTGTTTGAAAAAAAAAAAGCCTCAAATCATTACAGAGGTGATTCATACGAGCGTCTGCATCTGGAGTCAATAAGAGCAGCCGAGACAAAGCTGACAACAAATTGCTTGTTTCTTGCTTCCCTTAGTGTGCACATCATAGTTTGCACTTGAAGCGCTGCATTGCTGGATGGTTGTTTATACCAAATGCCTTTGTACATTTTGTTTACCATGTTTTTAGGTTTCGTAATTATAGTGTAGCATACGCCATATTGGGTTGTTTAAAGGGTTTAGAACAAGGTTTTTGTGGTTCTTCTATATTGTGAGAAATATTTTTTTACTACATTTTTCTGACTTGGAATCAATATCTGAACTCCACCAGTTCCTTCTTCTGTTTTTTTTCTTTGCACACAAAACCACTAAATGTCATTGAAATACATTGGAAGTCTTTGAAATGCATAACTTGCACCTACATTTATAATTTGTATGTTGTATAAAATAAAATTTGAATTGATTTGTACTGCATTATACTCGTACAGTATGGTGTAATGCAATTGACGTGTGTGTGTGTGTGTGTGTGTGTGTGTACGCTCGAGTGTTTGCACATGTTTTTCGCTGCCTACAGGACTTTCATGCTGTCAGTCAAAGCTGTTGTAGCCTTTACTCGGTGCCGTTCACCTCATTGTGTTAAATCCATGATGCGATTATTATTGATTCATAAAATCTCATTTGGCAAAAAGATTATTTCTCTGTCATCGGATAGATCTAATCCTAAGTGGCTTCTGAAAGATTAGTTTGAGGCACAAGTGAAACAGACCCTCTGTTAGGCTTTTTGGACTCGTGATAGAAACATTCCAGGTGATAGGTTGAGGAAATTTTTATATTTGCACAATTAGAGGAAACTAAAAATATTTTTAAATGTTCTTCCTGGTAGAATCCACATGCATATTAAAGCCCTCTTAAGATCTGACTGTTCATCTTGAGAGATGAAGAGTGCCTGTCAGCTATAGTGAGCTTGCTGGCTCCTCTAGGTCCCAGATGACCCACTTATACAGTGGCCCTGCCAGCAGGACCTAGGCCAACCTATTCTACAAGCTCTGACAGGCACAAAATAGAGTCCTTGACCCAGAACACTAAACTATATCCAATATGACAAAGAAGTAGATGAAGCAGAGGGGAAATAGATCTTACTGCACACTGATGTGTGACCTGTAAAAAAAAAAGTAAAACCCATACATATCCCAAAGCCATACAGCAGTGCAGTGCGTACAGGTTTCAGCACCAGTGCCTGTTAATGCACAATTACAAGTTTCATGCATATAGTCGCCCTTTGAACAGGGCTCACAGACAAACAGCACCTCAATGAAAAGCGACCGACCGTAATCCTCCATTTCTTCTTTCCGATGGATGCATCAGGGGCAACACGGGATTCAGCATCTTCCACTGACCTTCCGATTAGTAGACGACTTGCTGTACCACCCGAGCCACGGCCATCCCAAACCACAGGGGGAAATATCAAAACTAATGACAAAACAAATAGGCATGCCTTTTTAAAATGAATAAAGATTAGAACATTACTGGTGCTTATGCATTCATCTACAGCCCTGCGTATTTCCTGTGCGCCTGGTGACGTGACACCATGCTTTTGTTGCTGATCAAATGGAGTTGGTGAGGCAGGCTGTTTCTGTGTAGTTAATCAATCTGGGAAAAATTAATGTTATCCTGTTAAATTAACACCGTCTGTTAACATTACGGACGGGCAGGATAATGTTTGCTCCCTGGCTCCCACACTGGCATGATCAGTTTATTATTAATAATGGCTGTCAGGTAATTGCTAATAGTTAAACAGCTAATGTCGGTGTGTGAGCTGGGCAGGTTAACGTTTACGATAACTGTTTAATACTTCAGTGTTATTGGAACTGGAGCTTTACTGGCCTCACAAAATTCCTCATAAAGACTGGGTGTCAGTTTTTAAGGCGCTTCGCTGAGTTTGTTGTGTTCATGTGTTCAGCTGCTAGCGAGGGGAGGGGCTGTGTGTCTGCCTGTCTGCAGGTGCCGTGTGAAGTTGCGTGTCGACTGGTGGAGTGAAAACAGCACTGTTAGTATTGTTACTCTAGCAAAGTATCTAATCTGATGATAATCCATCCATCCATTTTCTTCCACTTATCTGGAGCCGGGGCCTCCTCCCATAGGACATGCCCAGAACACCTCACATATTAGTATCAATTAATATCTGAGTATCGATTTCTTCTTTTGACAACCCTAATCTTAAAGTTCTCTGATGTGATGCAGATCTCATAGTTGCCGAGGCAGCAAAACGACCCCAAACCAAAACTTTTCCACCACCAGGATTCACAGCTGGAAGGAGGTTCTTCTCCTGATAAGGTGTCTTTTTCCATCATGGCAGATATGTCTGCTGTTATTGTGGCTACATCACTTCTACTTTTTGTTTCATCTGAAGCACACTGTTCAAAAAAGGCTCGTTCTTTGACCACGTGCTCACTGACAAAGTTTATAAACTTGTAGCACTGATGTTCTTTTTGTACAGCACAGGCTTTTTTCTTCATAATATTGGTATGAAAGAATGCATCACCTTCCACAAAGGCTTAGTGAAGGGAGAGTGGCTCTGTTTGCCCACTCCTCTGTAAACCAAAGAGTTCATGAAAGAAAGCTTTTTGGACTTTAGAGGACCACAGAGTTTGGATCCCCTTCTGTGTGAATGTAGTACCTTCTGTCACAGTGGTACACAAGCTATGCCGCACTACACCTCTGATGACTATCCCTCTCCTCTCTTGAATCTGTGGAGTGATTAATTTGGTCTCTGGCATGAAGTCTATTGTTGCCATTCCACAGAGAGCCAGAGAATCTGGGAAGCATTCAGATTTTGGAGGGACCTGCTGACAGCTGCTGTATGACTTGGGCAGAATCCAGACCTCTATCTTGTGGTCTGTGAAAGCTCCACCAAAGCCTTAATTGCACTTCAGATGTTGAACAATGTTTTCGCTCAAGCTCTCACCCAACATAAACTTGCCTAAGACTATCCTAAAAAGCCCATTTACAGCATCACCTCCCCCTCCCTCCATTCCTCCCCGGTAAAACTCTCAGCGCCTGCTGTCTGCTTTGCTAGTTAAAGAGTAAGAGCATGTGACTTAGCTTCGACATGTGCATCCATTTGTGTTTGTGTGTGGTTGTCCGTCTTTGCCTGCAGGTCTTAGGAAGCCATGTTTCTCTGTGTCTGGTTATTTACCAGTGTACTGTTGGAAGTCCAAGTGGTCCCAAGCTGAATGATGATGTAAGTGTGCAGCCACTGAAACCATACTTTTTCTCCTAGGGATATATCTGCTTCGTGGCCTGTGTATTATACTGACACATATTATGAACAGGCCACAGAAAAGGGAATCTCCTCAAAATTATGCAACAAAATAATCCTGGTCAGCATACAATGTTTCCACTTCAAATGCTGCCCCTGAGGTGCTTATCTGAGAAGATTTTGCATTTTAGAAATCAGAAACACAAACTGACGCATCCAGTCGAATCACAAAATAGCTCAGCAACACGTGTAGCAATACGAATTTTGTGTCTTGTTGGGCTCTGGTAGAAGCATTGGCTTTATGGATGGCAATATTTGCCCATTGGGCTGTTTTTGAGTCCACTACAATATCCCAGTTTATGGGTCAGTCACTCAGTTTGGGTCATATTGAATAAAAAGTCTATTTTGTAAATCCTGATCATACCATCCATCCATTTAATTCCACTCATCAAATTCATGGTTGCAGGGCGTGCTGGAGCCTATCCCAGCTGCCATAGGGTGAGAGGTGGGATACACCCTGGACAGGTCGCCAGCCTTGCAGCACTAACACACAAAGAGACAGACAACCATTCCCACTCCCAGTCACACCTATGGGATCACCAATTAAGCTAACCTCATTAATTGCATGTCTTTGGACTGTGGGAGGAAGTCAGAGCACAGAGACAGGTAACACAGAAAGGCCCCAGCCAGATGGTTGGTTCGAACCCGGGCCCTTCTTACTAACCACCATGCCACCATGCTACCATGTTTCAAAATGGAGGATTACCTGTATATGAAACTGCCCACTTATTGGCTAACATGCTGTCAATCAAGTCATTAGCCAATGACCTTGCCATCTCAGTCACATCCACTTTACTGGAACCAATTCTCATCTCAAGATTTCAGCATGGGACTTCAGAAACCAACAATTCTTCTCTCGATGTAGCTAAAAATCTTTGTAAACAGACACCAATGCAGGACCATGAAATTAGCATCACATGTGGTTTCATATAAAATAATAACTATTGGAATCATTACCAACAAATTTGGTGCACAAATTAATTTCCATGTCAGGAAGAACTGTGTTAACTTTGTCTCTGATATTGATCAAAACTTAACAGAATAGCTAAGTGAGGTAAGGTGTCTCTACAGAACCCAAAGGACACTAAAAGGGAAACCTCAGCACAGCCACAGCCTGTTCACCCTGTGACTCATCCTTTACCCTCCACCATAAAATTTTTTATTTTTTATGACTTAATTATGTTTATTATTCTTTTTGATGAGCTGCATCTGCAATTTGGGTTTGCAAACATGAATGAATGATCTTGAAATAAAGATTCTTTTGTTTTCACTTTTTTTTTTTAATGAATTGAAGGACAACCGATATTAGCATTTAGCTCAGAGCGCCCCTGTTCTTCACAGAGCTGCTAACGAAACTGCAGACCGCCAATGAGAAGAATGCCCTTGGTTGTCCCTCTTACTTTTGTTATTTACCCACTACTGCTTTTACTTTTGTAAATGATGAGCACTGTGAGTTCATTTAATTTCAGCTCTCTGTGACTTTTCGTCATGTCTTGATCAATGCTACAGTACAAATGGCTTCAAGTAGCTAAACGGTTTGTACATTATTAAATACAGTACTCAGTCTTTTTCAGATTCACCACACTACACAAGGACATTGCCTTGTAAAAAAAAAAAAAAAAAAGTAAAGATCACTGGGCCTGGAAACTTTATTGGGTGGAGGCTGAGGGTTAGATGAAGTAAAAGGACATTTTGAAAGCTAAACAATTAAAGTGTATCTCTTTGAAATCCCAGGCCAGGCTTGGCTACTTCATTCAAGCTTTCCGCCTCCTATCAGCCTTTTATCTGATCTGGAGGGGAAGTGAAGTTTACACTGCTGATAGCTCTCCTGAATGATGCTGCCCGCACACAAATCAGGAAGGGTGACTCTGATGACCTCAGTGACCACCATTCATTGAGAACACACATACACATACACCCACAGCTGTAGCGACCGCTTTGTTGGGAAGCAAGATCAGCCCACCGAAGATGCTAACCATATGCTGATATTTAAGGTGGAGAAGTAGCTTTTTAATCCATTTTCACGAGCACTGTGTCAGCGGTGACTTCAGCGACTCAAATGACCATTCATTGAAAAACATAATTGCTATTTATTTCAAATGAATAACATCTGCAACAGTACAGTAACTGCAACAACAAGAATAAATAGTCCTCTGAAGTTGTATTTGCTGCACATAAACATGCTGCCTAAGCACATTTTCTCCCAAACTGTTATTACTTACCTGTGATCCACTGTGCTGTAAAACTGTGTCATAAAGAATTCTTGGAAAAGAGACTAATTGAAGATGAAAGGGCTGTATTTAAAGGGTTTTGTGACCTACAGCTGCCCCTGAGTTGTTATTTGGGATGACTTTCCAAAAAACAAGAGTGCTCCAGCTCCAGTGAAAGGGTTGGGAGATTTGGGAGCTTTTTTAAGTGATGACATAAGCTATTCTTAGGAATCTCAAGTGTGGGTCATTACAACCAGTGATCTCAAATGCTAACATTTTACTGGCCCCTATGATCATACTAAACTTGTTCATGATGGACCATCCATCATACTAGAAAATTAGCCTGTACTGGTGCAAATGGGTGGCCAACTGCCGCTTAGCCAAGAATGTTGGTTTTTGTGAAAAGAAAAAAGGCATGATTATAAAAGCAGGTGTGAGTTTATTTAAAAGATGTTCTCTATTTAAAAAAAAAAAAAAGGATTCCACTGGCACGAGTATGAAATCAGCACAATTACATAAGCAACAGAGCCGTTTTCTCTGCTTTTCTTTTGTTGTCTTCCTCACAGCCTTTGTTCTGTGTTTTTGAACAACACAGGCATTCTATATGAGGTGTTTTATTTCAGCTGTGCACCTGCAAAGCCATGTTACATGTAGCCTCCTTCGAGGCAATGCGTGTTGATTGCACACAGCAAATGAGCTGTGAAGTCATGTGCCAGCTGCAAGCGTTTATCACCACAGAAGGTCCTGTGGGCTGGGAAACATGCACAGATGCCTGCAATCAAATGAGTCTAAATGGAGTAATCTACCTGAGTACATGTCAGAATCCAGATTATGCACTGCAGTAATGCCCAGTGATGACTGACCTTGATTTCAAGACTATTCTTAAAATAATATGCATTTAATGTATATGTCTATATTTAATAATATGCATAGAAATAAACCTACAAAATCTTTCTTTGTTATAGCTCCTAACCAGAGCTTTACAAACAAGGCTGCCTTTTACAGTATATGCAGTGTTTTTGTTTTTTTAAGCTCTAAGTCTGGGAAGAGGCCCACTGCATCTCAAAATCTGTATTCACTATGGCTTAATGTGTTAATATAACATTTATTAATACTTTAAGACCAACTTATAGTAAGCTACCCCAAAGTCAGACAGTGGGAAAGCATATATGAATCAGTTAATATGTAGTTAACATTACCCTGATGCTTTGTTCTCTGTTATTAGGGTCACACAGTATATATATGTATAATTGGAGAGTCATCTCATTCATTCATCCAGGTATAACTTAGACATCAGAAAGAAAAAGTGAAGTCTAAAAAATATTGTTTGGGTATCTGTTTTTTTTTTTTGTTTTTTTTTTGAGTCAAGTAATACTAGTTTTTGTATGTGGACATTGTATGACATCCTCTCTGCCCATCTGCATCATTGCCACAATGCAGTTTTTGGGGTCTGAGTAAACTTTTTGGCTAAGGACTAAACATCACTGTGTTGAGGATGCTGAGTATTCTTCTGTCTGTGACAAATGAGTGGCCCTAAATGGATTTGTTACCCTTGTTTTTATTTTTGTTTCCCATCCATCCATCCATCCATCCATCCATCCATCCATCCATCCATCCATCCATCCATCCATCCATCCATCCAT